>APFE030303161.1:4220-165377 GCA_000404065.3 Pinus taeda
CCCCCCCCCCCCCTATATAATCGGTGCAACAAAGCGGGGCTCCACCCCCCCTATAACCCCCCAATTAACTACGTGGGCTAGTTGTGGAAAGAATATAACACAACCCAACATTTTTTGTGGAGGGTTAGGAGCAAATGCTAGCGCACCATGTGTTGATGGTTTGGTGGTCATTCAGTCACCACATAAACTTAGTAGGTCCCACTTGCTGACTGGGATGCCATGTTCCATGTTGTAGGCCCCACTTTTTCCTTGTCTTATCGAACATTGAAGATATCTATCTCCCTCATATGAGTTCGAATTTGAGTGTCGCTCACACCGATGGAATTGGGTGAAGAGCACTTCAATTATGTGCTAGTTTGAGAGAAAACTGACCACTTTTAATTTTGACCATTTCTGATCACTCTTGGACTTCTACACGTGTCTGCAGCCAGCTGGATCACCAAAGGCACTACATCTAACTCTACCTCATCAATTAATTTAGAAGCGATAACAAATCTAGCCCTACACTGCTTGGTGACCTCCAATTTGGCTTTATCTCTTACACAACCAAGCTAGTATGGCCTCAGATGAGGCTTAGTTTCAAGGCCTAACTTTTTCACTAAGGAATCTGAGATTAAGTTTGCTAGGGAACCTGAATCAAATAGAGTTTCCACCTTTTTATGTTTTATGACAAATCTAATGTGGAATAAATCAATTCTCTTCCACTCATTACTTACAGGCTCATTCAAATAACTATTACTTGCAACCAAATCAGAACTATCATTAATAGAAAGAGTACCTCTTGTGCCCACGGCTGTGATCAATGTCTCATTGTCAGAATCTGATCCAAGGTCCTGCACTATTGCCACTATATTCTTCTTCCCCTTTCCACCAAATCTCTTCATTCTCAACTCCGGATGCAGCTTCCAGTAGTGGTCCTCGTCATGACCATCTTACTTGCAATGAGTGCAAGATAATGTTGCTCCATCCCCTTTCTTGGTTGCAACAGTCTTCTTATCCTTCCATTTTCCCTTCTTCTAGAATTTTCCATTCGGAGGTTTGAATGATTCCTTTTTTTCTTGAACATCTCCGTCATTCTTGCCTCGACTTTCAAGATGAATAGCCTTTACATTGGCCGCATCAATTGCAATAGGATCAAACAACAATAATGAATGTCTGATATAACTATGTAATGCACCTATATACTTAGTTATAGTATCAGGCGCATCGAATGAGATTCCCAGATTCAGTGCTTGTTTCCAAAATTCTTCAGTGAAGCTTTGCAGATTTTAGCCCTTACCTTGCCTTAGATATTGCCAGTCCATAAGTGCCCTTTTCTTATAACCCAGACGGTAGAATTGGTCTTTCAATGCAGAAATAAAACTAGACCAAGAGGACAAAAGGCAACCTGACTTTGTGTTGCCTTTCTGCAACTTTCTCTCCCACCAAACGAGAGCAGTGTCACTCAGTTGAATAGATGCTAATTAGACTTTCGCCTCATCTTGTTCAATCTACTGGATTCGGAAGTAAACGTCTATTTGTCTGATCCAATTATTGAGTTTTCTTGCACTACAATCTCCATTGTACATGGGCAGGTCAAAATTTACATCTAACTTGAAGAATAGATTCTTAGAGGTATGCTAGGAATTTCTCTGAGAGTGATGAGAACTATCAGTAGAAGAAGGAAAGGGAGGAGGATCTTCTCCACCACCTTCCTGATTTTCTAATCCATGATCATCGACGTCCTTCTTCTCATGCCCAAGTGCCTTCTCATACTCTATGAACAACTTGTCCACTTTTCCTACCATATTGTAGAATACCTTTTGGAAATTATGTTCCTCTTCCCAATGAGCTTCTTCACTGGCCATGTTTCTTTTTCGTTGTGCACATCCTACTTCAGTATCAAGGGAATTAAGAGTTCCTTATCCTTTTCGTAGCTTGTTTCGGGTTAGCATAAACTCATGCAATTCGCATCTACAAAGACCTACTCTTAGACCAAACTTGATCCAAGATCTTTTACTTACAAATGCATCAAAATTACATATAACATAGTTAATTAACCATGGAACTTAAAAGAATGTAAACAATGTAGAAATAATCAGAAGAACACAAAAGCCATGACACAATGATTTTATTACGGAGTTCGTCCAATTTGGACTATGTCTTTGGGCCCTACTCAATAGTGTGTAGGCCTTCATCCAATTAGTGGCATAAAAGAGATAAAAGTACAAGCAACAAGAAATTACAACCCTTATTCCTCCAAGCTGAAAGATGGGTAGAGGATGGAGAGCCGAGCTTCAAAAATAGATAGTACCACTGAACTCCTTGCAAAAAATAGTGCAAAAGTGCCTATCTAAACTCCCAATTTGGATAATCGTGCCTTCTGCAACCTCTCGTAACCTCCCTGCTACACAAGGTGAGGTTTGGCCTACTGCCAGGGTTAGGATCTGTTGTGTGCAATATATTCTAATTATTAAGCCATTCCTACCTCCCTTTCTCCAAGATAAACAGTCATATATATAGCATGGTGGCAACCCCTCAAAACCTAGACAATTTTAACTTAAGAACCCAAGTTAGCAGGAGGAATCAAGACAGAAGGATACACGGCAACAACCTTATCATAATAGTGAAGCCCTGTTCCAACAAGGCAAACCCATTTCAACTACGCATAAGGCTCAACGACATGTTTATCATCATTTCCAACTTATCAATAGGAATTCCAAAGCCAAGACATAGGCACTGTACGATAACCATGAACCCAACAGGAGTGTTAACCATAGAACATAATATTTGGTGTCCAACAATCCCATCGAAATCACAATCAGCATAGAACCATCGGTGTACTGGTCTAGCTCATACTTCAGCGCTCTATGATGTTTGCAAAACCATCGGGTTTATTAAGCACAAAACATAAAATATCACATCTAGCCTTCTATCACGAAATTGAAATCGACGCTTACCATCGCGACCTTTTGTAACACCATCCCCATTTCTACACTTGCGATATGCGATAAATTGTATCGCAATCGGGTCTTCATTGGGGGCCGATTCTTTACTCTTTGTTCCTCCTCCGGCCTGCGCTATGCCATATCGCAATCGTAAGTAGCAATGCTAGGGGCCGATTCTCCTTAAGCTACTTCTCCTTTTCCCCGATATGCGATATGCGGTACCCAATTGTAGACTACCACTTGGTGCTTCCCCATTCTCTCGGATCTTTTCCATGTCATCTCCTCCAGCCACCTGGACAAGTCAAATTCGAACTTTGACTTTCTCTAACTTATTCATCTGGACTCAGATTTGAGTGTCATTCACACTATAGGAATCAGGATGATGAGCACTTTTATCCGATGCTAGGTTTATCCATATTATTCCATTTTGAGTTTTGAGTCTTTTACCATGCCACTAGTACCTTTCTGAATGTCCACTTGGATCAATCCTCCAGGATCCTCCTAGATCAAGCCTCTAGGATCCTCCTGGATCATGAAATCAAAGAAGTTGTCCTTGGGGGTCACCTTGACTCCTCCTTCCTTCACCTCCTCATTTTTCTATTTTTTTCTTTCTTTTTTTATGTATTTCCTTTTTGGGGGGTGTTTTTTCCTACATTTTTTTCTCCTTTAATTTTTTTTTAATTTTGTGTAATTTGACTAAGTCAAAATGTTTACATAACATAACTGGATAGTGCCCAACAACAAACAACTATCTTATCTGGTAGCACATTCCATGACTTTTTACATTAGTGAACCTTTGATTCCTCACTACAGTTGAATTTGTCACATGAATTCCTTTAAAAGTAGAACATGATGACATGAAAGTGTTATTTCTTGATGAAAATATTGATGGCATCGAAACATAAGTCTATATGATACATGCTATAGAAACATTTTTCATTAATGGAGTGGATTTTTGTGAAGAATTCTAGCATGATCTAAACAACTAGCTCCAAAGATACATATTACTAATGAAAACTTATTCATTGAAATTTTATGTCTTTCAATAGGTCACATTAAATAAGAATACTATGGGCTCCACCAGTCTTGGATAAACAGTGATCGGGTGCTCTTTTAAGGCACTCCATGATGTGAAGTCATTGATTCAAGTCCCTACACTGATGGGGGTGATATATTGGAGATGATAAAGATGTAGTTCTACCAAGCTTACAAAAAAATAAAAATAAAGAAGAATATTATGGAGAAAACCATGGGTTATCAGAACTTAGAGTTTGAAAACCACTAATTATGTTTACATGACATGACACAATGACTATTGTATGTCCTATAGAATTTGATACTTTTAAATAGACTACATTAGAGAAGAATACATTGGGGAAATACATGGGTTGTTAAAAGCCTCGAGCCAAAAAACCATAAATAACTAATTTACCTCAATTTTATTTTAAATATTTCATTTTCATTTTCTATTTAATTTTATTTAATCTTTGTTTTTTTTCGCTGATTTGATAAAATATCTCTTACAATATCTCTTCCATATTAGGTTTTTATTTTATTTTATTTTATTTTAATTTTTACATAATTTGATCATTTCTTCCATACCAACCATACATCTCTTCAATAAACATCTCTTCCATACCAGAACAATACAGAACAATAGTGAATTGGAGAGTTCCTATCAACTTAAGTAATTTTTATTTTTATTTTAAATCATATGGAGACAAATTTAAACTTATAAAAGTACAAAAAAAAATGACATGGATTACAATGACTATGTTGAATAGATCATCCATTTCATTGCTTTATTAAGAATTTCTATTAATATATTTTTTTTTTCTAATTTTAATATAAAAAAATAAAAATAATTTAATATGTTTTATTAAATTAATCGCTATATTTTGTTGAAAATAAACTAAGATTAACATACATATTATTTCTATTATTTAAAAAATGTAACATATAATATTCATTATATTATATAACTGAGAAACGAAATAATATTTTACTTAAAATTAAAAATCATATAATAAATATTTTTGATGTATTAAATATAAAATACTAATTTAAGTTATAATATAATTAGTTCCGAGGGCTAGTTGAGTTGTCGAGTTTCCATCATTAAACCATATTTTCTATTAAGAAGTCACATGTTCAATTCTCTTAACACTCTTAGGGTTAGGCTTCGTGATTGAGCCTATAAGAAGTGATCATTTCAAGTAGATCTGTTTGTTATAATTATTTCTTGGATGTAACAGTCACCAGGGACCATCGACTACATAGAAAAACATTATAATATAATCATTTCAAAATATAACAAATATTTTATGTTAATTGTTGCTTTTCTTTGCTAGGCAATGTGAGTCGTGAGATGATTGGCATTCCTACCTTGTGGCTTGAATAGGTTTGACTCTGGGGCATCTAAGCCATCAAAATCACCTAGGAATCACACCGAGTCTGGGCCACACCAACCTTTAGCATGGTTGGACTTTGCCCACAGAGTATCGAGCTAGTGACCTTTACACCCTAATGTGCCTTAACATAATACCTTATCATCATCTGCTCTAGGCTTGTGGGATATATTAGTTTAATGTATACATAATATAATATATTCTACATTACAATAAATAATTATAAGAATTAAAATATTATATAATTGGTAATAATTAATCGAGTAGCCTTCAAGTGCAACTTTTTGGGAAAAAAACCGGTTTATTTTCCAATCTAATTTGTCTAGAATCTGAGGGATTCATTGAAATCACAAGTTTGACAAGTGAACTCTTCACAATAGAAGTGCCCAAAGGGTTTTTGAGGGTGTTTAATCCATAGATGCAGTCAAAAAACTAGTCTAAACAACACAAATCAAGATTTAGCAACAATTTTTTTTGTCGGATTCAAGCCAAAAATCTGTCAGACTCTAAAAAGTCACATTTGAAAACTATTCCATAATTAATCTCATATTCTAACTAACACAAGAAAAATGTCTTTTTCAAAACATTTTTTCTGGTTAATCTTAACCAAAATATGGCATATTTTTTTGAAAAGTTGAGTTAAGTTGTTTAATTTATAAAATTCAAGTGTCTCGCGATTTTTTAGGTGTTAAATCAATTTATGCATTCAAAAATACATTTTAAACAACAACAAATGTCACAATCTTACTTAAAATTGTGTCATCAAGAAAAAAATCATTTCATTTATAAGTTAGACATTATAATTAATTGTTAATTATTATATAATTAAGAGTGACATTATATATATGATTAATAGATTATATTATAACTTGTTATTTATAAGAGTTTGAGGGGTACATACATTTTGTTTATTTTAAATTTAAATTTTAACTAAATTATTATTAAAATAAATTTTGTAAGTAATTATATTAGAGTTATTATTAGTGTGGCTTTTTGGAAATTTTGAGGTGATTTTGATTTTTTTTTTTTTTTTTTTAGTAAACAAGGTAGTTCTTTCTTTATTTTCTTTTTCAAAATTTACATACCCAACACACCGATTAACTAGCCACCTGCCCGACGGAAACCAGGTGGCCATCGTTTCGCATTATATCCATTCCAAAACTTAAATAAGTTCATCTTCAACATCTGTATCTTCCCAGTACTCTATGGTTTTTTAGACCTAGACATTCCAAAACTATAGACAAAATACTGAAGAAAACAACTACTCATCTTCCAAATATTCTCTGGCTTTTTAGACCTAGACATTCAAAAAATTGTAGACAAAATACTAACGAAGACTACTACTCCTCATTTGAGGAGGTTATCTAGAAGGTTGCTTGCTCCTCCGGTTCATCATCTTCTTTCCTTTGTTCTGCGGTTTAACTCTTGGGCTTGGGAGTTCTCGTCCATGCTGAAACAATTTCCACTTTAGCTCAGATAGAATTTGCTCAATATAGTCCAAAGCAAGGTTGTTCCTGTATGTGTGGATCTAGATGGTTGCCAATTTTCCTTCATTATTTCCCAATTGATATGTTCCGGTTCTTTGTTTCGTTCCTGTCGGTTCTCCACTTCTCCTTCCATGTGGTCTTGATGGAGGGTCATGGCTCAAGCGACTATGTGTTTCATGATCTAGTAGAGTTGTAAAGTTTTGGTGTACAACGATTTTCTTCCATTTGTAGTGCGTGGATCTTGAATCACCTCTTCCCACTCATGCAAGGGGAGGTTCTTGCCTTGAAGATTTTGTCTTAAGTCACGTTCCCAGCTCCAAATCTGTTCCTGAATTTCCTACGCATTTGCTTTCATGTATGCATCAACTAGTTCCTTTACTTGATCACTTGTTGATTTTCTACCTTTTTTCTGGCTCTTACTGCTTGTTTCGACTTCCTACTTGATATTCCTTTTGCTTCTCCTTGGTGCCATGTTTTTGCTGGATTTCTTTCTGATGCTCTGATCCTTGAGGTAGACTTGCTATTTGATTCTTGGCCCTTCACTATGTGTTAGACCTATCACACTATAAACACAATGGTTATTTTTATCTATTGGGAACTTGTGCATTGAGGGGGTAATACTACCATCCCTCTGTATGGGTCCTTTCGAGTTCTATCTACTTCTAGAATACAACTCCAAAACTTCTCTAGAATTTTCCTATCCCAAGTTTTCTTTGGTAAGGGATACTCTCTGATAAATAACACAGTTTTTCTGGGCTACGTGGACTATCTTGAGTTCTAGACCCCGCCCATCTCTCCTAGGTTTTCCTAACCCCCTTCCTGCTTTAATTTCCTTTGGTTCTGGGTTCCCCTCCCGCTTTTTCCCCAACTCTCTAGTTCCTATGAAAAGCCTCTGCTTCCTTGCTCAGGTATTCCTGGTTCGCCTTATCGAGGGCATAATCTTAGGGTTTGGCCTTCCAAGGGCTTCCCATCTTTTAGAAGGGTCAAGGAAATTTGGGTTCTTCTCTTCCAGTGAGCCCTTCTCCTTACTACTATCTTCATCCTTTCCATCCATGGAGTCACAAGGCTTTCCCCTGACCCAGACTATCATAACTTTATAACTGAGAATGGGGTGACGCAAAGTAGTCCAGTCTAATTGCATGCCTACATTTTTCTTCATGCAAGAACATTTTTCCAAGTGAGGAGGAAAAATTTTCAATACCCGTCAATTTGGAGCCATTGATTGATCTTCTGCAACTTTCTTTGGCCTTCAACGCCTTCTCTCTCACCACCTTTCTTCTCCCGCGTCCGCATGCAACATCCATTATATCCTTCATTCTTTATTCTTTTACATCCCTATGTCTTGACCTTTCCTCTAGCTATCTCCCTTTCCATGATTCGTGGCGTGCTTTCCAGCCCACTTTCCTTGGGATATTACCCAACTATCTTGTTCTCTGTGCTTCATTTATGACTATCATCTCTTGGCTACTCTTGTCGTCCCTTTGCTGACTCCACATTGCCATCTGGCTCTCCTCTATTGTCCCTTCTTGGTCCTGTTGTCCTATTCTCCCTGTGCCCACCTCCTTCCATTTCTGCTCCCATGTTTCTCAAGTCTATTCCTTCTCTTTCTTCTTCTGTTATCCCTGTCCTCTCAGTCCTTTCTTCCATTCTGTTATGATCTAAGGATGATCTATTCTGATCTACCTGAACATACCTTCGTCTTTCTTCCCTCCTCTCGACGTCATTTGGATTCTCTTGCTGCCTCTGATCTGCCTCAACTGCCTATTTTATCTGGTTCATTTCTTCATTCCTATTTAGCTATGTTTCTTTGGCATCTAACTGGTTCTCTCTATTGTGGCATCCCCAGTTTGCAAGGAGATCCGCCGGAGCATTTCCTTTCCTCTTCACATGGGACGCGATAATATATGCTAGTCGTTGAAGTTGCTTTTCAATTTCTATAATTACCCATGTTGTACGCTAACTTTTTCTTAGTTTTTCCACTTTTACTCCTTTTTGTAGTTGCTTTATAGTGTCTATGACCAGCTTAGAATCCCCTTCTATTTGCAATCGTTGGTATCCTTCACGTATCGCAATATCCATTCCTATGTTTAGCACATGATACTCTGCTTCATTGTTGGTGGCCATGCCACAATCCATTTCACATACTCTTATGATCCTTCCTTCTTCATCTTTGAATATCCCTCCTATACCCGCCTCCCCTGGGTTTCCTTTGGTTGCCCCGTCGAAGTTTAATTTTGTGAATCCTTGACGGGGGTTCCTGTACCTTTCTTCCACTCTTACCTATTCTATGTCTTGTATCTTCCTTTTGCTGCTTGTATTTTTTACTTTAATATCCAGTCAGTTCATGATGATTTTTTCCATACCTTCCGTATTCCAGTCTTCCTCTGTCCAATTTTCCAAAATTATTGTTTCCCTTATATTCCCCATAATTTGGTTCTAAGTTTCCCTTGTATCAACTTTCTCTATTCTGAATATTACCCTGTTTCAAGCTTTCCAGAGATTCCAAAGGAACAATCCGATGGACAAGTTCCAAGCATGGTTGAGGATGGTGTTTTGGTACGGCTTGCTACTCCATGTTTCAATTGTTGTTTTAATACTTTCTAACTTTCTTTCTATAATCCCAAATATTTGTTGGTGTTTTTTCCACAGGGTGTTACTTACGTTACAGGAGTTGACAACATGCTCCATGGTTTCCTCTTGTCATTGGCATAACGTACATCGGGAGGCCACATGTGTCCATTTCCGTCTTAGCTAATCCTAGGTCAGAGCTCTTCCATGTATCACTGTCTAGGTAAAAAACGCCACTTTTGGCCAGGTTTTTAGTTGCCAGATTCCAGTCTTTCATGTCTGCATTGCCCACTCCTCTTGTTTTCAAGTGGTAACCTTCTGATATTGTGAACATACCTTTGATTCGTTTGCCCCATATTATTATGTCTAGTCCCTCTTTGATAGTTATTTTCCTCCTTTCCATTTCTTTTTGATATGTATTCCATTGATCAGTTTATGGGGCTTCTAGCCAATCATTCTTCTTCTTCCGTTGTCTCCAATAACAGTTGTGATCTACCCAATAGTTTCTTACTACATCCTCCACTATTTGGGTTGTATACTGTTGTACTTCATATAGCTAGTGTTCTTGACCAAGGATACCTCTCTGTTGCCACCCTTCTTACCAAAAATATGCTTTATTTCCCTCTCGAATTTCCCAGAAACTATTATCTCTAATCAGGTCTCTATTCATGTTGGCTAGGTTCCAAATCGCTGAGCCTTTCTTTTCTGTCATGTTTCGGAGTTTACCGTCCGGGGTCCATGCTATTTCATACTTTTGCTCCCGCAATTGTTTCCAAAGGTCATTCCCGCCTTGAATCCTTCTCCACCATAATTTTTCCCCCATAACTTGGTTCAATATGTTTGGGTCTCTAAGTTCCTGGCCACCCTCTAAAAACGGCTTGCTTAACCATGTCCATGAGAGCAATGCCCATTTTTTTTTTTTGCCCCTTACCATAGAAAATATTTAAATATTTGTACCATTTTCTAACATATGGTTTTCAGGATTGCTTGACTTGCCATCTGGTAAATTAGCATGGCTTGTAGGACTGATTTTAGAAGTATGAGCCAACTTGGTATGTTGAGCATTCTAAACGTCCAATTTTCCATTCTTTTTTGAATTTTTCTTATCAGGCCTTACCAGTTTGCTACTCTATACTGTTGATCACTTAGTTGTATTCCTAAGTATTTTGTTGGGAATTTCCCAATTTGGAACCCCAAAGTTCTTGCTAGAAAGGCTTGGCTCACTCTTGGTGTGTTGAAGAAGAAGATTTCAATTTTCTCTTTATTCACCTCCGTTCTTGAAGCTTTGTTGAATTCTATCAGGATCTCCCCAAGTTTTTTTGCTTCCTTGAGGTTTTCTTGGTTGTACATCATTACATCATCCACAAATTGTTGATGTGTGATAGTTAAATCTTCTCCACATAGGCTAAGCCCTTTGAATTCTCCTCTACTTACTTTAGCATTAATTAAGTGACCTAGCCCCTCCACTACTACGATGAATAGGAACGGAGAGAGAGGGTCTCCCTAACGTAGGCCCCGGGTGGGCTTCAAGGTTTCAGTCTGGGTTCCATTTAGAAGGATTGACATACTTGGAGTGGATATCATGGACATTATCCATGCTATCCATCTATCATCAAATCCATAGCCTTGCAAGACTTCTTGTAGATATTGCCACCTAAGTTTATCGTATGCCTTCGCTAGATCTAGTTTGATCATCATTCCTTTATTTCCAGTTTTCTTCAAGGTGTGGATCACCCCTTGCTCGACTACTATCCCATCCACTATCTGTCTCCCTTTCAAAAAGCATGTTTGTTCTTTTGCAATCAGTTCTGGAAGCAGAGGTTGTAATCTTTTTACCATTATGGTAGCCATGATTTTATAGATTACATTGCATAGAGCTATAAGTTTGAAGTTATGGGGTTCTTCAGCTTGGTCTACTTTTGGTATTAAGGCTAGGAAGGGAGCATTCCATGCAGGGTTCATTCATTTGTGGCTTCTTGATTCTTCTACTACATTAACAATGTCTTCTTTCATGAACTGCCATGTTGCTTGGAAAAACTCCGCTGTGAATCCATCTGAGCCAGGAGCTTTGTTTTTTGCCATTGTCTTGATTACTTCCTCCACCTCCTTTTCTGTAATCACTCTTAGTAGTGCAAGTTCTAGTCCCTGCTTACTTTTTTTGGAATGAATTGTTTTATCTTGGCTATCTCTTCATGTCAGTTTCTTTGTGGTTCTGTCAATCTACCCTTGAAGTGTTGGATTAGGAGATTTTCCATTTCCTATTTTTGGATAACTCTGAGACCTTGTTTGTTTTTGAGGGAGAAGATTTGGTTTTGCTGCCTGTGTTGCAGCATTGCCCTATGGAAAAATTTTGTGCTCTTTTCCCCCTCTCTTATCCATTGAACTCTTGACTTTTTTCACCACAAAATTTCCTCCTATTTTCTCCTTTCCTCCAGTCTGATTAACACTTTCCCTTCTTCCTTTGCTCTTTCCTTCGTTCTTCCTTCTGCTATGATTTTTTGTTGTATCCTTTTCATTGTTGTTTGGAGTTGTTCCTTGTCTTTGTGGATGTTACCAAATTCCTCTTTATTCCATATCTTGATCTCTCTTTTCAGCTCCTTGAGTCTCAATTGGAGTGTGTGCATCTTATTCTTGCCTTGTATTACTCCTTCACTTTCCTGCCACCAGGTTTCCAGCTTTTCAGCTAGAGTTGTGTCTCTTAGCCAAAAGGCTTCAAACATGAAAGGTTTGTGTTGATTTTGATTATTCATGGAAATTTCCAGTTTTATTGGCCAGTGATCCAATCCTTGGCAAGGTAGGATCATTGCTTCATAGAATATATCTTTCCCTAGGAAGTGTTATGTGGCTAGGAATCTATCTAGACTAGAAGCTATCTGTCGACTACCTCCTCGTCTGTTATTCCATGTATATTTACCATTAATGGTATTAATGTTTATCAATTGGAGAGCTGTCTAGGTTTCCCTAAATCTCACCATATCTGCATCTTCCCATTGCAATCCTCCTTTCTTTTCCATTGTGGATGTTATCATATTAAAATCTCCTACTGCCACCCAGAGTTTTTCTATATGTAGTTTGCCCATTTGACACAGCTGTGTTAGAAAGGCTTCTTTCTCAATCGGTATGTGGGGTCCATAGACCACTGACACCATGAACCACTCTTTATATCCTACCATTTTGAATCTCCCTAATAGAATCCTTCGCATTCCTATCCAACAGTCTGCCATTACCTCTACTGGGTTCCATAGTATTGCTATTCCCCCTGCACTCCCTTTTGCATCTATTGTCATACTTTCATAATAAAGCTTTTTTTTTGTAGAATTTCCCCCATTTTTGCTCTCGTTATTTTTGTTTCTTGTAGCAACATTATCTAAGCTTTTTCTTTTTTAATCCTCTCGGCCAGGTATCTTTGCTTGCCATTACCATTGAGACCTCTTATATTCCATGATGTAATAATCATTGAGACTATTGGTTTGTTTGGTGGAATATCGCTAATAGCGGTACAACTCTTCCTATGTTAACTAGCATTTCACCCATTATTTGAATGGATTCTTGTAAGTTCTTCCTTCCTCGTTTTTTCCTACCTTTCCCTTTTTGTGGAGGCTCCTGATTATTATCTTGCATTCCTAATTGTTCATTCATCCCTGCTTTCCCACATTCTTGCTTTTCTTTGTATTTTTGGAATATATCTTTGTATAGTTTTTTATCTTCTTCTGGGATAAACCTTTTGTCCAGATTCTTCCACTTGTCCAGTAAATTTTTCAGAATTTCCTCTTTTGTTGTTGCTTCATCCCCTTTATTTATATCTACTTCAATCACTTCATACTCCTAGTGCAGTTCCTTTTCTTGGGTCCCCTGTTATTCTGTCTCTTTTTTATTTTTCTGCTTATGTTCTTGTGTATCCGTTTTTTCCTCTCTTCCTTCCTGGTCTGTCCCTTCTTGGTAGTCCATCTTTCTGGTATCATCCTCCCCTTCTTCTGTTTGTAATGCTTCATACCTATTCGTTTTTTTACTTGTAGTCGGCTGCTCTTTCCTACCTTTTTGCTGGGGTTCTTTGATGGGCCACTTCTTGTGTTTTACTTCTTGAAACCCCTCATCGTCTTCATTAGTTTTCCTTTGTTGTTTAGTCTTTCTTTCTTCTTCCTCTACATTTAGAGGGCATTCCTCGAAGAGGTGCCCATATTCATGGCATTTTCTGCATCTAAATGGTATGTTTTCGTAGTCCAGTGCCTATTGCCAGATCTCCTCATGGTACTCAAGTTCGACAGTACCTGGAATGGGGTTTGCAATATTCATATGTACACATATTCTTACATACGAGGTGTATCTCCCTATTTTTGTTGATTCTTCTATCTTTACGAAACTTCCTATGGTATTCCCTATGCCTTCCTGGATATCAGGATCCCAAAAATCCATAGGCAGTCCAAACAGTCTTACCCATACCGATGCTGCTAGGAATTTTTCCTAGTCTGGGTTATAGCATTCCTCCCAGTACCTCATAAATAACCCTGTATTATTATGGAAATATGGTCTGCTTTCAAACACTTTCTCTTTATCTTGCAAGTTTTAGAATATTACCGTGAAAAAGCTGCAAGCTCCCAGCTTTAGTTCGATATGGCTGTGTGGCTGCCATTTTTGCTGAATCCATCTTGTCAGTTCTTTTTTTGATGGCCAGACTCCGATGAACTTGCATATCAGTGCATGATCTTTCATGTAGCTTCTGTACCTCTCCAGTTTGTTAATCGTAATGACGAACCTCAGTTTCTCCGCTATGTAGGGCAGACATCTTCCTTTGCTTCCTGCTTGCCAGTGTGTTCCCAGAACAGGTCCTAGTGGTCTTTGAGTAGCTTCCTCCTTGTTGTTACTGGTTCCTTCTCCCGTTGTCGCATCCTTGTAGGAGGGGATCTCTCCCCTCCTAGTTTCCTCTGTCATTTCTAAAACGTCTGTTCACTGGTTTTTTCGAGGTGTTCTGCGACTCCTACCTCATGGCCGCATGGTCATTAGGGTTGCAGAGCTCCAAGAATCCCTCATCGAGTATTTTTTTTTTAGGTGAATTTTGATTTGTGTTATTTAAACTAGTTTTTTTACTGTATATATGGATTCATTACCCTGAAAAACTTGTAAGCCACTTGGACTGTGTAGGGATTATCTATCAAACTTGTGATTTCAATAAATTCCTATTAAATTTTAGGGAAATTATATTGGAAAAACCCACCAAAAAAACTTCCAAAAAATCTCACTGAAACAACTCAATTATATTATTAAGAACCAATTCATTACAATTAATAATTTATATATTTAATATAAATATATTAATTATTATATATGATGTAATATAACTCATTATGTTATATGATAATTAATTACAATTAATTAGTTACCGGCTGTATCAGCAGTTATATTTTTTTTCATCAGCGCTATTGTGAATATTATGATCTCGATAAAAGAGTCCCCAAATCGCATTTAAAGAATTAGTTATGATTCAAATCGAGAAAGGTTGCATTAAATATTAATATCAATAATTTCAACTAATTTGATTGCTACATGATAAATTAACCAGTAAAATAGTTTATATATGACATTGTGTAAATATGTTATAATTTAGAGTTTTTTTTTTAAATTTTGTTAATTGTTTTTCATTAATTTTAATTTTGGTGGTTTAAAATGAGTTTTTGTATACATAGATTTAATATTTTAAAATTTTTGGAGATGAGAAATTTACAATTTAAAGTTAGGATTTTAAAATCTTTATCAAATTCTAAATAAATTTAAACCAGAAAAAATACCAAAAACCTTTTTTAAAAACATAAAACATGATTACTTAAATATTTATAATTAATTTAATCATTATTATATTAAATTATTTAATTATAACTTTTATTTTTGAGTTTTAATTTTTAATATTAATTATATAAAAATATAAAATATATTTAATTTTTAGCAAATTATTTTAAATAAAAAATAACAATTTTAAATATTTTGGTATTATATCATTGATTGCATACACATTATTTCAAAAAAATTATTATTATTTTGTGATTCATGATTTAATATAAAACTTTTTCAGACATGTTTTAAACCACTTTTCTAATTTATCATCAAAACAAAAATAATATACATTAATGGTTGAATTGAGGCTTTTGATTTTTCAACTTGTCCTAGCGATAATAATGATTTTCTGAATGTGATTTAAGCGGAAATATTTCTTCTTATAATATATATTAACTTTTACATAAATAATACCTCTCAATTAATAAGTATATATATATTTTTGATATTTTCTTTATAATGCTCAATTATTCTAATTATATTAAAAGCCTCATGTATAACAAATGTCCAAACATAAAATTGTTAACGACTTTATAGAAATAATAAATGAGATGAGAAAAATATCTTTGTGATAAGCGGGAAGAATAATTTGTATAATATCTATAGACTAAATCCTTTGGCGGAGGTGATAATAAATTATTTTACAGCGACTCATTTATTAAGCAAAAAGTAATAAAAAGTAATAGTAGTCAAATAATTGAGGTTAAAATTTTAAGGGTTAATATTTGTGGAAGGTTTATTTTTTATGGTTTTTCAAAAAAGTATTAGGTTAATGATTCACTCAAATATCAGAAGATATAACTACTTTATTTACAAAATTATTATAAATTTGAATATTTTATAACTGAATATTTTATAATTTGGATTAGTAAGATTCACTAAAATTTCAAACTTTTTCTTGATAGGGGTGTCCATCTAGGATATTCATAATGTTAAGACAAGAGATGATTGCGAAAGGGAGAGAGGTGACAACACAAGAGGACAATTAGCCTCCATGTGCATACCTCACCCTCAAGTGTTAGATGAATCTAGAAGACCCTGCTCCATACCGTTGATTGTTATTACATAGGAACTCAATGACAAACTTGTGCAAATGTCGGTCACCTCACATTGAAGTCGCGGTGAATTTCTCGAAGGATTTGGAGGCTTCCATTCAAGGCACCATGCATCTCAAGGTTAGTCCCATTAGTTCTAGATAGAATAACTTAGTGCTTTCCAATGTGTTTTTACGCTGCAGTATGCATTGTATTTGGTTTTGAAACTCATGTCTTACCAAGATCTCACATGCTATTTTGATAATTATATATATGGAAGGACCAAGCCCTCCTCGCATGGCTCTTTTCTTCTTATCATTGCTTCATCTCTAGTTAACACATTCTCTCTCACAATCTTTTCCTCTTCAAAGGGTCTCATTTCAATTTAAATCTAGGACTTGTTGGTTTCTCTTGCAACCTCCCTTCATTCTTCTATCATGAAATATGATAGTGAAATAAGCTATGGATGGTTCATCTCTTGCGATTCAACGAGTGTTCAAGGCATCAACTCTCTCAATTAGCCAACACTATATTTTTTAGGTAATTCTCCTTTACACTAGCTATCTCTTTTTGTTCTAAAAATGGATTTTATGTAATTAAGGTTTAGTGGGGCATTCTCTCCTCTTGCACCATGGTCTTCATATATCCTCTTCCAAAGGAACCCCATTCTCCTTGTTGTTATCCATTCCATTTTCTATAGTCAACAATGCTCAAGCCTGAGCCAAAGAACATGGTTCTTCATAAAGGTATAGGGCACACACTCCCCTAGTGGCACAATAAGAAATCAACTACAATGAATAAGAAGTGATTGATACATGTAAAGATGTTTTTGATTCCAATTTTTTGGTGTCCATCTCCAACTGGACACCTGATCTGGGCATGACGAGAGGATGCTACAATAAATATTTTCTCATTGTTGATCTCTATTAATATCTTAGGAGTTGTTGGGAAAAATATTGTTTGAATGAAATGAGAGTCATTATGAACTCCTCCTCCCAGTGGAGGAATTACATTTATTTTATTATATTATGGATGAGTGCTTAAAACAAATCAAATGCATCATTATGTGTGACCATAGTTCACCTACCCCAGCCAATCCTACTCCTCCATCTCAATGGAATTAAGCATATGGCCTTTGTTGTTTCTATTGTAGATGATGTCTGATTTCTTTGTCTAACTACAATCTCTAAGGGATTATATCTCTTGTCATATGTAATAATAGTTTATAGGGCCAAGATTCCTAATTTTTGGTTTAATTTTATTAGACATATCATGTATATCTTGCATATTTTGATAGTCACATGAGGAAGCCTCATATTTTTCTTTTTATTTTTTTTCTAGATCGGAAGACCAAGGCATTCTGAGGCGCTTTTCTTTTATATTTGATGTAAATATTTTTATAACTGATAATAGAAAGTGAGCTTACAAAAGAAAAGAAAAAAGTTTCTAAACATTACCATAAATTTCCATCTTTAAAGTTTTCCCCTTATGACATTAGGGGAAGTTCCTTGCCCTACAAATCAAAAAGTTTCATACACAAATTTAATACTTGACTTGGCCATGAATTTCAAAATATATTATTAATATTGTTGCTTAATATAATTAACATAATCTTAATGTCAATTGGGGTTATCTCGAGTGGTTGAGCAGAATGATTGTTAAATCCTACCCACATATGTTCAAATCCCCACTAGTGACATGTTGAGATTCAATGCCTTGAAGAATATTGTTGTTATTGATTTGAGGCTAAGGATGGGTATTCAAAGTGGTTAAATACAATCAATAAACAATATTCTTTCTTTCTATTAAAAAATATATATATATATGGAATTTTTGTATAAAATAATATGAAATTAATTAAGTTGATTAATTTAAATAAAAAAAGTTGGAATGGAGCAAAAAAAAAAGGACTAAGATAGATAATAATGCATTATATTTCATTAGACAAATTTACATGTAAATACATTTCTAGCTGAAATATAGAGGTGAATAGAAACAAATGGTTGGATGTTCTCTCTGAAATGGTGGTTTAAGGAAGACCAAAAACCAAACGAGGGTAGAAGAACCCTTAATATTCTACCAGTGGCGGTTTAAGGATGGCCACCAAATCTAGAACCTGGCTCGAATATCCTTACAAAATTCAAAATCTAGCTAGAAGTTGATGTCTTTTGCAAAAGGAAGTGCTCCTTGATGATGATTTAAAGATGACCACAAAACGATGAAATAGGTAGAAAAAGATGAAGACTTATATTATTGATGGTTTAACATTGGCCACCAACAAAATCGTACTCATGGAACATGATTCTATCTCTTCCTATAGCTCTAACTCTAGCTCCAGCTATTTTCTTTGTTTTAAGTTGTGGCTCAATATTTTCTTATATGACTTCAAAAGTAGTATTTTACTATCAATTGCCCACTATTATATACAATGTGACAAGATAAAAAAATCTCTCCACTACAAGATGTTTCAATGTTTAAGAATGAACTCTTTAGTATTACTTGCATATCTTCTTGGCTATTGAAGGCCATTGCCAAAAAGTGATCCATCCAAGGTGAATCTTCTCTCCTGTAGGGGTCTTGTGTTTAAAACATATGTATGAATGATGAGTATGTTTTCCATAATGATTACAAGTGTGAATATTAAAACATTGATCCTTCACATGGACAACTTGATCACAATGTTTACATTTGATAATGTAAAGTAAATGTGGATCATGTGAAGGTAAAAATTCCTAAATAAACCCAACACTTTGAATTTGGATCGGTTCAGAGTATTTGAGAATGTGAAAGGTCAATTCCTTTTCATATCCAAGATTAATTCTATGCTTATTGGCAAATAATTCTTCCCAAGGTTTGATGATTGGTTTGGCATGTGCAAGTTAAATTTCTACATATTCATGTGAATTTTCACTTGAAGTGGCATAATCAATCTGCTCATATATTGGTTATTGATGGGAATCAATCTCAAATAAGGAATTTCTCTAAACAAGGATTAATTTAGAATGACATTTTGTTGATAATGTTGGCCTAGTTGCCAAATTCTTAAAGGTTTTCCTCAGCTCTATCTGTCGTCACGAGAGAATAATGGAATGGTATATTTGAACAAAAAGGTGAGTGTGCCTGGTGAGTGTCCAATGCAACAGTGGAATAGTCCACAATGGATGTGACAGTCGTTACAACCAATGAGCAGGGAAATCCATCTACTATCCAGTAGAGTAGTCCACAACGGCTGTAACGATCGTTATAACCAATAAGTAAGGAAAGGTTTTTTTAGTATCTCACAGAATAGTCCACAAGGACGAGACAATAGTGACAACCATTACAACACATTCCCAACAAGATATGCACTAGAACAATTGAAATAGTTCAACTATCTTAGTACATATGAAAAAAAGCATGAAATATAAATGCTCAAATGATAGTCTTATAAACATCCATAAGTCATACATGGAAATGTGTTGGCTTGGAAAGACTTCTGTAATTAAGAAAAATTTCCAAGGCACATATTTACATTGTACATCACTAGCCCCAGTAGTGGGACAATGGAACCACTCCTTTCTCCTCAAATAATTGATTAAAACTCTTTATTCTTTGTGGGAGGAGCCAAGGTGAAAATTCATGTTCTCATACAATGAGGGGGTATATATAACCAAGGGGTGATGCTTGACTCTTATGACTCTTTGACTACCCTCATGACTGTTCAGCTTCCTATGACTTTTCAACTGACATGACTCTTCATATTCATGTGTGTCCATTGGAATTCCACTTTACATTAAATTTGATTTACAATATACATGGCTCATATTAGTGATGTGGCCTTTGACAACTCATGACATGACTTGACATGACACTACTGACATTGACTAGATTTCTTAGGTAGAAATGTCAAGTCATTCTTACTGCTGAGTGATAAATGTGTTCTTGGATGTGATTTCTCTTCTCCTCTGCATAGCTTTATGATGTTGGGTCTTCAATGATCTTTGATCTTGAGAGTTGGTTGCATCATGTGATCCTTTTGCTGGCACTTGATAGGTTTCTTTATTTGGCCAACTGTAAGTGAGTCTTCAAGCATGTTTCCTCCATCTTCTCCTTCTTCATCATCTCACCATGATCTAACAATGTACATGGTCCTACAATTCACTCATGACGGGATGACATCAATCCAAAAAACCTCTAATCTAAGATGATGCATTGCTATCCATGGAATGAACCTTGGACATGTGACAGGATGGAAAGAGGGCTTAGTAACTGTGCATTGCGCAGTTCTAGGTGACAAGAAGAGAGGTCAGTCACTGAGACTGCATATAGCACATCTATGGCTTGGCTGAGGAACTTCTGAGCATAGTCTTTGCTGAGGGGGAAAATTGCGTAGGACCACTATGAGATAGGATTATGTAGTTGAGATAGTCAATGGTTGATGTAGGATGGGACCCTATGAGACAGATTTGTGTCATTTTCAGAGGCAAGGAAGACTGGGAAGTAGACAGACCTAGAGGACAGATATGTGCAGTTCATGAGGTCAGTGAGCTCTGACTAAGGGAGGACACTGGGGATCACTTCTACGCAGTTATGGGAGGCAAGGAAGGTTGGGTTCTTTACATATTGTGGGGTTCTAGTAGGCAAGCAGAGAAGCTTTAGGACTGAGATTGTGAAGTGCGTAGTTCAAGTCAGGCTGGGAGGAGTTACTACATAATTCTAGGGATGAAGGGAGCCTGTTCAGCTCTAGAATTTCACAGTGAAACTACCCTAGGGGATAGTGACTATGCATTGCACATTTCTAGGAAGCAAGGTTGCATCACTGAGGGCTAAGATTATGTAGTGTGCAGTTCAATCAAGGTCTGGTGAAACTAAGTTTCCTGGTCGGGAATATTTTTGGAGAATTGGCTAAGTGTGGGAGGAAGGTGAACTTATGTAGAACTTGAAATTGTGTTCACACACTTAGCATAATTCAATGGCACAATGCCATATACCATTGAAACAAAAAGGCAAAGCATTACCCTTTGTGTGGTTGTCCTATAACAAGAAGCAACAAGTGCGACACTTGAGATAGACTTTAGGATTGTCATGACAACACTTGTGTGACAGTGCTTAAAACCTTATGTATGAGTGTGAAAGGTGCTTGCATATCTACGACAACTAAAATACACAAATACCAACCTTCAAAATCACCATAAAATGTCCGCAAGCATGGGAAAATAGTCAAACATGCCAAAAGACGACAATTGATCAAACAAGAAAAATGGGTGAAAAGGATCTAAGAAAGCTCATGAAATGAGCTCATGTGTTTGCAACAATAAAGGAAAAGACCAAGGAAGGCTTTGAAATTTGAGTGCAAGCCAAAATTTTGGAGGGTGTTGCAGTCACTACAACACTTGGCGACACGCTGGTTGAATTTTAACTTCTTTGTCTTGGTTCCTTTTTTAGTGTAGGGCCTTGGTCCTTCAGGGAGTATTGATTCATCGTGTAGATTACTTTGGCTTACCCACTTATCCAATGGGAAGAAATGGTTCCCTTGGTACCTTCCCAGTTGAAAGAATCATAAGATTCAAATAAAGGAAGGATAGTTTAGCTCACGAGCCTAAGATTTTTAGAGTATAGTTTTTCATCTCTGGTGTTGCTCCATTACCAGCAGGCTTGGACAATACCCTGGCAGAGTCACGTAGGAACAAAATCATTTCTCCACTGCTAGTTTGCCTAGAGAATACCCCAATGGATTTTCCTGCTCCACCTCTCTACACAAGAAGCATTTCTCTTCTTTCACCTTTATTTTTTATTTAAATAGAAATGTGCATCAACACTTATTTATTTTGGGGCAGAAGAGGGATCCTGACTTGTTGAGAGCAGGAGAGGTTGTTCCTTCAAAGAAGCATATAAAAACCTCTGATTTAGGTTTTCTCATTTATATTTTCCCCTTCTACATTTCTAATAGTTGGATAATCTTGAAAATACCAAAGAAGAAAACTGAGTATAGGCATGAGGTTCTCAAAATGGACACAGGTATACGGTTGGACCAAAACTCTCCTTACAGATGGATCGAATTTTCCATCATAAATTTATCAGCCAAAAGTTGCAACCAACATAAGTAATATGAACACAGGATTGACCAAGGGATGCAGTGTCACAAGACTCTTTGAACTTAATCCACAGACACACTTGGAAGTTGGAATGCATTAATGCACAACACTTATTTAAATAAGCAAAACAACATAAAACCAAAGAAAACATATCAGCAAACAACAAAAGACTACGTACATAGTGCAGGGAACAACCCCATATATTCATTTAAAATATTGTTTTAAGTCTTGGCCATTGACAGTGAGAGAGTCAATCTTTTTGTCAAGTGATTGAAGAAGATGTGTGTATTGGCCAAGCTTTTCATGGACTGTGTAAGGACCAATCCATTGGGATTGAAACTGAGTGTGCTTACCTTTATCCTCGTGGGATTTGTCCCACTTCAAGACTAAGTCACCCACACTTAAGTTGGTCTTCCCTACAAAATTTCTGTCAAACCATCTATTGATATGACTCTGATGGAGTGAATTTTTTTATTTTTCTTTCAACCTTACTTCCTGTAGCTTGTGAAAAGTGTCCATCCTACGTTGAAATAAGATACATGGATTTCCTTCAGATTCTTGGGACAATTGGAGAGAAGGAAAGTAGACGTTTAGTAGGAGGATGGCTTCCTTTTCATACACCAGGAAGTAAGGGGATGTATTCAGAGAAGGCTTAGGTGTGACTCGATCATCCCATAAGGCAATCACCAAAGCGGAGTGCCAGTTTTGCTACTTAGAGAATATAGTTTTTTTTTATGATACATATGAGGTTCTTATTCGTGGATTCGACAAGACCGTTCCCCTTTCGATAATAGTTAGCATAATGTTTCAAGACAATACCATTTTCCAATGCAAATCATAAAGCTTTAATGAGTAAAAGTACATTGCATTGTAAAAAACAAGTGATGTAGGAATTTCGAACCTAGAGATGATATTCTACTCTAGAAAGATGATGACTTCTTGATCATTCACTTGTTTTAGCTGAATTGCCTCCATCCATCACATGAAATAATCAGTAGCGGTCAAAATATAGCGGTGCATGTTTGATGAATCAAGGGAAAATTCCCCAATTATATCCAAGCCCCACTATTGGAACAATTCTTCCACTACAATGGGCTACAACGGGGCTACTAACTTCCAATTTCGGTCGGTGCACCATTGGCAGACCAGAAACTTGTGGGCATAGGCATGAGAATCCTTGAATAATGTAGGCCAGTGGTAACCAACCTGCATGACTTTGTGTACTGTAGTGTTTCTTGCAAATTTTCCTTTGGCTAGTTCATCGTGGAGATCATGTAAAACCTTGTTTCAATCATGTGCCTCCAGACACCTGAGCAATATCCTATTGTGGTGCTTTCTTGAAAGAACCCCATCCACCAGCTAATATGATAATGCTTTGAGTCAGAGTGTCCTCTTCTGCTGTAGATAAAACTGAGAGGGCATGGTTCCATTCTCAATATACCAACGCACATCTGCATACCAAGAGTTTCTGTCTAAAGTGGGAGAGTCTCACTCAACATTGTACATTTAGATTTATTGTTCCCAACCTGTGAGCTCTTCTTCTTCCTCTTGCACATTCACTGCTTCTGCTACTAACTTGCAAAAACCATGACACTTGATCGTGTGAACTAGTTTGATGTCAATATCATATTCATGTAATCCAGTCATCCAGTTTCCCCTTCTCTTACCCAACTCTTGCTGAACAAACAGTGATCTGACTACTCAGTGTGGGACAAAGATAATATAATAAATTTTCATCAGATAGGGTCTAAAGTGATTTACTACATTGTATATTGCATAAGCTTGCTTGTCCATGGCAAGGTAGTTTAGTTTTGGTCCTTGCAGGCTCGCGCTCATGAAGGAGATAGGTCTCTCATTGTTCAACTCATCCTTTTGAGTGAGCACAATAACAATAGAAATGTCAGACATGAAATTGCAGAGCAAGAAGTCTTTGTTGAAGTTTGGGCTGTACAACGTTGGTGCATCTACCATTTCTTGCCTCATATGGGCAAAAATGTCCTTTTCCCTTTTATCCCATTTATAGACTACATCCTTCTTGATCATCTCCTGTATAGGTTTGACAATCTGAGCATAGTCGGAGATGAACATTTTGAGGAAGTTGATCTTCCCCAGGAAAGACTGCATAGCTTTCTTGTTCACTAGGTGGGGAATCTATGTGATGGTCTAAACCTTGTCCGGATCTACCTTGATACCAATTTTAGCAACAATATGTTCAAGTAGGTTACCCTCAGACATTGCAAAGATACTCTTCTTGGGATTCAGGGATATCCCATATTTTTGGCATCACTGAAATGTTTTCTTAAGGTGGCACAGGTTCTCTGACATTTGTTTGAAAACACTGTTACGTCATTGAGGTAGACCACTATGCTCTATCCAATAAGCCTACGGAAGGATATATCTAATGCATGTTGAAACATTGCACCCACATTGACCATCCCAAATGACATTTGGCAAAATGCGAATGTGCCCCACTTAGTACAGAATGTATCTTTAGCCTCTCATGGTCTACTACTAGAACCCAGTTGTATCCTGAGAAACCATATAAAAAGGAAAACATTTCTTCCACATATATTTTTTACAATATGTACTCCATGGAAGACACTAGGTAATTATCCTTATCTGAGGCACAGTTAAGATTGCAAAAATCTATGCACAGGTGGATCTCCCCAAACTTCTTCCTTACTGAGACTAGGTTAGATACCCATGTTGAATGTCTCACTTTGTAAATGATCTGAGAATCAAACAACTTACTCAATTCCTTATATATGAGGGGCTAAAGTGTTGGGTGAACTTTCCTTGATTTCTGTTGAAAAGGCTTGCCCCCTTCCTAAAATTTGGTATCACATGTTGGATTATTCGTGTGTCATATGTCTTGAGATCATCGTATGTCCACACAAATACATCACAATACTGCTTGAATATGCGAATGAAAGATTGTCATTGTTGTGGTGTACAACAAGTACCGAGATTCACATACTTTAGATCTTTTTCTGTCCCAAAATTTATCTTCTCATGCGACGATGTAGAACTATGGGTTTTGGCATTCACAGGTCCCCGGAAACAGTTATCCATGTCATATAACTTTTCTAGTGATACAACATCCTTTGGGATAAGGTTTCCTTTGCTTGCATTAGCTGTGTCATGAAGAGTATGCTCGTGCTCATCCTCATCAATTGATGCATCTTTGAATACGTCATTATTGGCCATAAAGTACAATATTTGTTGGTCATCATAAAAAACACTCAAGTTAGTTATGTTGTCTGGAACAGATGGTTTATATAAATTTTCAATTGTAAAGTTGTCCCTTAATGTAACATCCTAACAGTTGCGTTTTCCAAGACATTCACAGCTACATTACGCATTCTTGGTACTGAAATGATATTGAAAGCTTGGAAATAAGAAATAAGTCACCACACCTCTTGTTGGTAACTCTTAAGACGAGATGACACATAGTGTATAATGTTACATAACTAACGCACCATGATTTCGGAGTCACCTACCACTTTTAGGACAATGACATTGAGGTCAATGGATTTTTGTAAGCCCAAGATGAGTGCTTCATACTCTGCAATGTTGTTCGTGCACACGAATTCCAAGCGACTAGAGATTAAGTGTTTTCTTTGCAGCGGGTCTATTAAAACACAACCAACTCCAGAGCCCTCCTATGTTTTATATCTGTCAAAGTACATTGTCCACGTATCATCTGTACAGGGACTGCTTACCGCACTACTACTACTACTACTTACTGTACAAAGATCATTATTGCTCGTTAGACATGGAGGGAGATCCAACTGTGTTTCTGGTGGGGCTAGGGATGGCTCTACAAAATAGAACCCCAAGTGTTTCTCTAGAAAATAATTGTCAAAAATAAGTTCCGTGAAAGCCAATGGCTCGTTATGTCCATCCAAGGGAGTTACGTTTTGCTTCATGTATCTCTCTGATGATACCCATATCTAATTGTTCCTACCCTTATAGAGAAGAAATAAGTGTGATGAGTCAGTGGCAAAATATCCTTGCAGTCTGCTTGACTAGTCTCTGCTCAGAAATACCCTATATGCTTCCGGGATGTCCACAATTACAATGTTGATGCACTGATGAACTCGTTCATCAGAGGATAATCGAATGATCAAATCCTTGAGTTCACTAATTTTTGGGACACAAGTTCTCTCCAATTGGATGATCTGTGCATTCGTGTTACTCCATTGAGCATTGATCTTCTTAGCTATAGAGAGTGGCATGACATTGACTAACACACTAGAATTAACTAAGAAATTGTGTACATTGAAATTAAAGATTTTAAATGTTAACAAGAATGGTGGGCAGAGTTATTTTTCCTCTAGGGAAAGCACATTAAGCACAAATGTGAGGGTTTCAGTGGACTTACTAGATCCCTTGTCTAAAGAGGTAGCATCGCCAGTAGAAGTTTGCCCAAGTGCTCGTAGAAGAATGTCCCATTGGTTCATGATTTCTGTGAGTTAAAATAGAGAGATGTTCAAGGTGAACCTTCTTCATGTCTTCTAAAATGTTGTACTCTATTGCAGTAAGACTCACTAAGGTGTTCGGAGGTAGAACTGAGTTTACAGTTTCCAGTGGAATGGTTTTTTCTTTCCTACTAGTGGAAACACTTTACTATCTTCTCGGACTTGCTCTGAGTGTTCCGTGTTGAGTTAGCTAGAGGAGTCATTTTTCTTAACAAATTTTCCTTGAATTTTTGTTTTGGAACCTCAATTAGAGTGGTTGGCCCCTAAGTTCTAAAGTTGTATCAATTATTCTACTTCTAGGTTGGGCCATCACTTGGAGGCTCCTTATTGGTGGTGCTTTTCTGTGCTGCAAGAACATACTAATACATGTTTACTATATGCCTAGTGCTTGGAGCTCCATCAGCCGCAACAACTTCTTCTTCTTCATGGCTAGACTCTAGTTGTTCATTAACCATAACTGCGTCAAACAATTGTGCAACAAGACTACTCATTCCGAATGGTGCTCGTGATGGAACTTGTAGTATGTATTTGTGCCAATTTTCTCAATGTTCAGAATCATATTGGAACTCTGTGTAGATTTTTTGGGTTGATTTTTGTTGTTGCCAAAAGTTGCATTCTTCCTTGGCGGGTACTTGGGGGTCTTGCTGCTCACGATGGTCTCACTTGTCCTCTATTTAAGTTCAACCATTTTGGTAGTCAGGGAACTGACGAGACGAGTAAGACTTTCAATATCGTTCGTTTCCTTTTCCTTGGCCTTGCTCACACAGGTCTGAGACCTCTTCCCCGTGTCCCTGGAGTCCTTGGTGGGTTCATCATCTATGATGACTCCAATAGTGTGCAAGTCCTTCTCTACGACAATATCCTCCTCATTTTTCCTGTTAGAGTTGGTTTCGTAGTTCACTTGACAAACTGCGCAATACTAGTTGGCAAGGCAGAATTGTAGTAGTCGATGGTGATGGAGTCGTGAGATTTTGTGTCTTCTAAAAAATTATTCAAACTATGATTGAACCTATGATTGAAATATTTGACCGTTTCTTTCTGCTCCATTTTGATACTATCCAACTCCTTCAGTAACATGGAAAGGGTTTTATCTTCAGCAAATTTCTCAAGAAAAATCCTTTTGAATGCCCTCCAATTCTAGATGGAGTTTGGAGGAAGGCTTTGGTACCATGCAAATTCTCTACCATCCACGATACATGGAAATAGTCTACATGCAACATCATCATAACACACCTTGAGTGTTTTCAAATGTAGGTAAAAAATGTCTAAGTGATTTTCCGCCTTCACTATCTTGTCAGGGTCATATTATGTTAAAATCTTCTCCTCATGTATTATCATCTTGTTCAAGACACCCGGAAGTGCCAGTGGGACCTAAGTCATCCAATCTAGATTTTGGTATGCCATGTCATCTTCTTCTTCATCCTCCTCTTCCCATTTTGAATATGTTGGTTCCTCTTCCTCTTCTTTTCCTTTGTTTCCTTCCCCTCTGCCTCCTCCGCTGAAATTTGAACTCGAGAGTAAGGGACTGACTGCTTCTCCTTCGTGAAAGAGTGAAGGCTCCTCTTCTTGTTCAACAACCTTTGCTAGTTCTTCAAGAGTGGCAATGATCACTTCTTCAACAGAGGAGACCACTACTCCTGTGGGGTGGTCTTTCTCTTATTTTGAGAATATGAAAGAACTATTACTCCCGGAATTAGTCCAACAATGTTTGCAAATTGATGGGTGATGGGGCGGAGAGCTCAAATATGATGGTACGATATTTCATGTTCAGGTCTAGGTGGTGAGGAATTTCCAAATTCAGAGTTGTGAGTAGGGGAGAGGGAGTGAACGTTACTACCTTGACCAGAAGATGGATGAGTGGGGTCGGTGGGACAATCATCCATATAATACTAGCAGTCCTCCTAGCACCAAAAATGTTAACGGTTCTAGACCCGCCAACATTCAGGGAATCTCCACGATATGAGGTCCCAATCAAACCTCACACCATTTGGTGTAGGAGTCTCATCCATTATAATGGCCCATTTTCCAAATTCTTAAAGTTTTGCCTCAGCTTCGGTTGTTAGCATGAGAGAGAAATCCGGTGGTATATTCGAACAACAAGGTGAGTGTGCAATGCAATTATGTCTAGGTTCTCTTAATGCAAAAGGGGGAAGAAAAGTGAGACTCTAAGTGAGAGGTAATAGTATCACTGAGGAAGAGACACATATGAACCAGAAAAACTTGTCCAAGAAAAATTTACAACCAAAATAAACTTAATCAGAACCAATAATATTCAATATGATGATGTCAACCATGGGGGATGATTAACCATTTTTGGAGTAAACGAGTAAAAATATTAAAATAATAAAACTATTTTTTCAACTCATATTTTTAACTAATCTGTTAAGGTTTTACTCAATTTCGAACAAGATTTCTTGTTCGATGAAAAATTTAATTCTTCATCCAAAGAGTACCCATGTTGCATACTTTTGATGGACTGTGCTACACGAAAAATGAGAAGTACATGAAAAATGTGATTGCAAACACATTTTTCATGTATATCTCATTTTTCATGTAGTAGGGTCCATTAAAAGTATGCAACATGGGTACTCCTTGGATAAGGAATCAAAATTTTCATCCAACCAGTGTTTCCGCTTGAAACTTGAGTAAACCTATAGGGAGATAAGTTGAAAATATGAGTTGAAAAAATAGATTTTTCATTTTTCCCTCTAAAATTTGATGATGTTATCTAATCAAAATTCCCCTAATAATAGTAATTACAAATAATGAACTGTGAAAGATCTGTCTACCATCTAGTGGAATAGTCCACATCGGATGCAACGGTCATTATAGCCGATAAGTAAGGAAATGCATGTGTAGTATCTTGCAGAATAGTCCACAAGGATGAGATAGCAGTAATAACCATTACAACATATTCCCAACAAGATAAGCACTAAAACAACTGAAATAGTTCAGCTATCTTAGTACATGTGAAAACAAACATGAAATATAAATTCTCATAGAATAGTCTTATAAACATCCATAAGTCATGCATGGAAACGTGTTGGCCTGAACAAGCTTCTGTAATTAAGAAAAGTTCCAAGACACATATTTACATTGTACATCACTAGCCTCAGTAGTGGAACATTAGAGCCACTCCTTGCTCCTCAAAGAACTAACTGAAACTCTCTATGATTCACAAGAGGAGCCAAGGTGAAAATTCTTTTGCTCATACAATTGGGGGGTATATAACTAACGGGTGATGCTTGACCCTTATGACTCTTTGACTACCCTCATGACTGTTCAAATTCCTATGACTTTTCAACTAACATGAATCTTCATATTCATGTGTGTCCATTGGACTTCCACTTTACATTACATTTGATTTACAATATACATGGCTCATAATAGTGATGTGGCCTTCAACAACTCATGACACAACTTGACATGACACTGCTGACATGGACTGGCTTACTGAGGTGACAATGTCAAGCTGCTGAGTGATGTATGTGTTAATGGATGTATATTCTCTTCTCCATTGCATAAATTGATGATGTGAGGTCTTCAATGATCTTTGGTCATGAGAGGTGGTTGCATACATGTGCTCCTTTTTCTTGTTGTAAGTGAGTCTTCAAGTATGTTTTCTCCTCATTCTTCATCATCTTGCAATGATCTAACAGTGTACCTAATCCTGTAATTCACTCATGACGGGATGACATCAATCCAAAAACTCTCTAGTCTAAGATGATGCATTGTTATCCATGGATTGAGCCCGAGACAGGTGACATACTGGAAATAGGGCCTAATAACTGTGCAAGGCACATTTCCAAGTGATAGGGAGAGAGGTTGGTCACTGAGACTGTGCAGAGCGAGCTGAGGCTTGGTTGTGGAACTTTTGAGCATAGTCCTTACCAAGGGGAAAAATTACGCAGGGGCCATTAGTAGACGAGATTATGCAATTAAGATAGTTAGTGGCTGATGCAGGATGGGACCCTAGGAGATAGAGCTACGCAATTTTCAAAGGGAGGGAGGACTAGGCAGCAGAGAGACCTAGAGGACAAATTTGTGTAGTTCATGAGGTTAGTGAGCTCCGGCTGAGGGAGGACACTAGGGATCACTTCTGCACAATTCTGGGAGGAAAAGCAAGTTGGGTTCTTTGGGCATTGCAGGTTCGAGCACGCAAGAGGTGAAGCTCGAGGACTGAGATTGCGAAGTGCGTAGTTCAATTTGGGCTGGGAGGAGTTACTACACAATTCTAGGGATGAAGGGAGGTTGCTTGGCTCTAGAATTGCATAGTGCAACTACCCTAGGGGACAGTGGCAGTGCACTACACAGTTCTAGGCAACAAGGTTGCATCACTGAGTGATGATACTACATAGTGCGTAGTTCAATCAAGGTCTGGTGAAACTGAATTGCCGAGTCGGGAAGATTTTTAGAGAAATGGCTAAGTGCAGGAGGAAGGTGAACTTGTGTAGAACTTGAACTTGTGATCACACACTTAGCATACTTCGATAATGCGACACCATAGACCACCAGAACAACAAGACAAAGCACACCCTCTGTGTGACTATCCTATATCAAGAAGCGGCAAGTGTGACACTTGAGATAGACTTCAGGATGACCATGACGACACTTGTGTAGCAGTGCTTAAAATATTATGCATGAGTGTGACAATGTTTACATATCTAAGACAACTCGAATACACAAAGACCAACCTTCAAAATCACCAAAAAAGGTCTGCAAGCATGGAAAAACAATCAAACATGCCAAAAGATGATAGTTGATCAAACAAGCAATAGGGGTGAAAAGACTCTAAAAAAGCTCATGAAATGAGCTCAAGTGTTTGCAACAATAAAGGGAAATACCAAGGAAGGCTTTGAAATTTGAGTGTAAGCCAAATTTTTGAAGGGTGTCACAACCTGTATAACAAATTCCTCTATTTTAGTTCATCTTGTTGTAGTTGTGGCTCTAGCTGAAGAAAATTATTTTTTTCATGTGCATTTTTTAAATAGGTTCGAATATCCATGAGAGTGGGTTTGCTAATTTTTATTGCATTGTCAAAGTAGAGAGTATTAGAGTATTCAATAATTCTAATGTTATATCAATTTGACCCTTTCACATCATGCATATCTCAAATAATTTGTTAAGAGTTCAAACTCAACCATTGATAAGAAGCTTGGATGTAGGTAGTTCCGTTAGTTCAAATGCACCAAAAAATGATTTCACAAATCTAACAATAATGTGAACTAATGACAAAGTTTGACATTATATCTATCCATTGTTGTCGACAATACTCCAACCATCACATGTGTCATTTTGGAGCTAGCAAGCACGAGAAGTTAGAGGGTTTAACCCTATAGTGTATTGAAATTCTAGATTACAACATCATAGTCATGTCTAAAAGGTGAATACAATATTAAGAACGAAATTTGAGATTTGTTCACAACCATTATTGGAGAACTTGGAAAAGAATTTGTGTCCATAAAAAATTGGTCTCTTTGTAGGCATAGGAGAACTAAAATTTTTGACAAGATATTTGTTGATGACAACTTGGATGAGGAAATCAATGGCACAATAGTGGATCCATATCTCTTCCAAAAAGTCATCCGATCATGTAGTTAAAATAACTAAATCATGCATTGGGGTAACTAATATTATCTTGCTGAAATAAAACATTTTGAAGAGGAGAGATTATTCATATCTCCACAATTGCAACCCATACATCAACACAACCAAAAAAATTCCTCGGTGTTGTTTTCAATCCATTGCCTAGTTGACAGTAGAAACAAATAATAGATTGTACTACAACCTTCAGTATCAATAACAATGACACAAATCCAGTCGCCCAACAATGCATCACAGGCAATAACCCATATCAGGGTATGCAATAGGCTCCTGTCGAGTACAATGCTAGAAGAGCTCAACCATGTGTTATCACCAAGTTCATTCTCACTATTAAATGGATGAAGAGAACCCTATCCTGGTCAGTAACGGAAATTGGATTGAAGTTTTATCATATTGCTTTGAGCATGGGGTTGAGCAACGTAGGAATGCAAGTGTGGGGTCGAGCAACATATGAATGCAAATGTGGGGTTGAGCAATCTCTAAATTTAGACATGGGTTGAGTAATTTTTGAACACAAGATCGAGCAAAGGTATAGGGGAAATGGGTATGAGAGGACATTGATGAGAAGAATATATTAGGTCTTAACAATAGAGAGGTGAGCATGAGGTGTGGTACCTAGTTATGTTTTACGCCCAAGCTTTGAACCACTAAAGAGTTCCCTCTATATTACAGATGCTAGCCTTGCGACACTTGAAACCCTCTAGGAATGGATATGAAGTAAACTGCAGAATCGATGGCAGATTTGTTGAGATCTTAATCATCCTCACAAGAAGCCCTGAAAGATGTCCTCTGTGAGCTCTAGTTGTTGGATAAATAGGGTGAATATAATTGCATCTCGATAATCAAGGCAAAAGTCATATGAGTTATGTTTTCGAATAGAAGAGACAATGAATTTACCAAGTTTTTTCACAGACTGATAGAGAAACAATCCGCAAAAAGTTGTTTATTCTCACAGATTTTTGGTTTAATTAGGGGAAAGTTTAAGAAATTAGGTTACCATTGTGAAGTTGTACAATTTGGGGTGCTATCCTGAATTTAAATTAAAATCGTGATCAAAATATTAAAAATTTAAGATTTTGCAATCCAAAACTTATTAGATTTCACCCAGCAATATATATATATATTTAGAGCAAAATTATGACTAGAACAGACAACACCACATTGTCGTGAAACATACAATATACAAAAAGGAAAATGGTCATGCCTAGAAGAGCCCTTAGAGGAAAAAAAGTGGCGTGAATGAGGGAGAGTGAGGGCAAGAGAAAGAATGTTAAACCTTACAAATGTAAGAGGCTTTGGACACTACTCCTAGTTAGGTTTAGTGGCACAAATTCATGGCTCTCATATAATTGTTAGAATTAAACACATAAGCGTGGATTGCATTTATTAGAAAAACATATATATAAACACTTATTTTTTGTTATTTTTAAATTTATAAACACATTTTTTTTATAATTCTCAAATTCACATTCTAAAGTTTTTTTTAAAGCATTTCCCTTAATAATCTAAATTTATATAACTCAAATTAAATTTCCAAAACTAAAATTATATTTCCAAATTTACATAACTCAAATTAAATTTCCAAAACTCAAATTATATTTCCAACTGAGAAAAATTAAATTGAAATAAATTTAATATTAAAAATATAAACGGAAACTATAATAAGTCAAATATAGAGCAATAAAACATGAATATTTTTACAAACTTTGCTAACTAAAATATTACCGAAACACTTTCATCAACTTAAGCTAGTAACTAAACACAACCAAATCCCATATCTCACAAAGAAAAAGCCTAGTACATTGATTTAATATCTTTTAAATTATATTATTATTATAAAAAAACTTAACATAATATATAATTTTTTAACATCATCATATAAAATAGGAAAATCAAAATAATTTAATTATCACTCCATTTCAATACATTTTAATGAAAATACACAATAAGGATAAAAAATTGCATAGTTACCTAATCTCTGAATATTTAAAATAACTCTGAAATTGCAAAATTATTAGCAGCAAACTTCCTGCTATGCAGGTTGCAAATATATAATGTTGGTAATTATGTTTCACGCTGAATTGAACCATAATCAATATCAATATCAATATCATTAAAAAGTACGGCAGCCTTCTTCTCTGCCTCATATTTGGCCGCCTGCTTCTGCTCAGAAACCTTATGCAACACCCGCTCCACGCTGACGTCGAATGCATCTTCAACGGACTCCGCTGCCTCTGAATCGCCGGAAGTTGACCTCGCCATATAAATCACACGGGGAATCAAGCTCACCACCTTGTCTTGCATCTCCTTTACCCGCTTGGAGCTGAAACCCCACAGCACTCGCTCCACGACCGACTCGTCGTAGACCACGTCGTCCTGCGGAATATACACTGAATACCCGAAGTTGCTTTCGTCACCGCCGGTTGGAAGGTGCCACGTGTACTGCGTATAAGCGGAGTCCCGGTTGAAGAATACCGGAATGCATCCGGCTATGATTGCATCGAAAGTCGACCGGCGAGTGGGGGTGTCACCGGGAGGCTGCAGGCAGAAGATCGACTCCATGAACGCCCGCATCACCGGCTCCGCTTCCTGGCTGCACCGCGCAGCCCTGCAGTCCAGGAGCCGGCAGCTGCCCGGGGACCGCGCGCAGAGACGCATGAGCAGGCCACGGAAGCCACCGTCGTCGGCATAGGGCCGAATCGATCCGGCGAAGGCAAAAAGCCGACTCCGGGTAGATTCACGAACACGGGTCATCCATTCCTGAAGCTTTTGGCTTGACGAGGGGTGAAACGAAGTCGGGTATGGTACAGCCATCTCATTTGCCTGCCACGAGCGCCGTTCGATCATGAGCAGAGTCATGTTGCGAACCCCGGGAAGCTCCAGCATGCCGGTTCCCCACCCGCGCCTGACAACGAAGTCCCAGGCCGTGCGACCCATCACCATCAAATGATCTCTCCCCCCGCGCCGCTTCCACTCGTCCCTCTCTCTCAGCCACGACATGAGATCTGCTCCGTGCGAAGGCTCGCGTGCTCTGTTGGGGCCAGCGAAATAGAGGTATCTGAGCGCGTCGAGTCCGGAGTAATAGGGCACAAATACGGCGTCGGCAAGCACCGGATCGAGCGTCAGACAGCGGTATTGCTTCATCCTCTGGTGAAATATGATCTCCAGCATGTAAGAATCCGTGTGGAACCAACCGTCGCCGAGGGAGCTGTTATAGGGCTGCCCGTAGCCGCCATTCGCCACTCGCGGGCATATGTTCAGCCATCGCGCAAGCCCATACTCGCACCGTTTCAAGATCTCTGCATTGAATTCCGCGGGAAGCTCGTACATGAAAATCCTTCGACCCCTGCAACTATAATCCACAGACGGCATCGATAAGTCAGAGGCGTGGAGGGGGGTCCATTGCCATAGTAGCGTGAATAACAGCAATAAAAAATTCGTGTGCTTCATTTTTTTCATTGGGCTAGTTCTGCATGATCAGGGAATGAAGATAAATGGAATGAGTGCACAGAATTTATATAAAAGGGCGGGCCGCAGCAGAGAACCCTCGGGAGAGTCACGAGGCGTCGTGGGAAAAGGTGGAGGGGGGCGTTATCGGAGGAATCTCGGGAGGCGGGGACACGTTTCGGAAAATTGATGGCCAGTTGGGGGGTTTGATTACGACATGGGGCTTAAGAGATGCCGAGCTTTTGTTCATTTGATTAAATTTTAGGCCACCCTGATTCTTTTAAGGTGTGGGATGTTGAAATTTTGTGACCTGTCATACCTGAGCTTTCTACGCGATCCGTGAACGGGGCTACTCGGGTTATTAATTAAGAGCTTATGTCTGGGATCGTGGAGAATTGGTGAGCACGTCTTGGGTTCATTGTTATCCGGGCCTTGCCTTCCATCCTCACTAATGACTTAGGTTAAGTGATGATATTGCAGTTGTCTTTCACCCGATTTTTTGAAAGCTTTTCCGCTGGCTTTTTCCGGTCAAAATCCGGCAGCCATTTATTGGAATCGCAAGTTTGATAGCTAGTTTCTGCCCAATCAAAAAGTCCCAGTGGTTTTTCAGGGTGCTGAATCTAAATATGTAGTTAAAAAACCATTTTAACTGCAACAAATCAAGATTTAAACTCAATTTCTTCCGCCGGATTCCGTCACCGGAATCTCCAAAAAGTCGCATTATAGACAACTCCGATTATATTCAGTAGTAGTAGTGTGAAACTGTGACACTAGATTACTTTAGTGTGTTCATATGGACAATGGCAGTTGATGGTAATAAATGCATTCTCACCATAGTATTCATTTAAGTTATGGTAATAAATGCATTCTCACCATAGTATTCATTTAAGTTATGGATGGATGTAAGTAATTGGTAAAGAGTTTTGAGGATGGATAGAGTTTCCACTGGAAATGTTGATATTTTCATTTATACCGTTGGGATTAGTTGGTATGGAATGATTGTTTAATGTTTTTTTGTTTTGAGATAGGTGGAGTTTTTATTTGAAATGTTGAACATTTCCGTTCATATAAATCATATCTCTACATAAATAATCGAAGTTAGGAAAATTATTTAACAAATAATTAAAAAAATTTCAAAGTTATTTAATAAATAACTAAAGTTACAAAATTTATTAACTAAAATTTATAATGAAGTTATTTTTTTTTTTTAATGATATAAATATTTTTTATAAAACAAATTAATATTAATTGAGAAATGTAGTCTTGAAGGTAATCAAAATGATGTGAAATCATTTAAATTAAAAAATTCAAGATTCAATTTTCGTGTTGTAGATTAATTAAAAAAAACCTAATATAATAGTAAAAGATTGAGTCAACCCCTCATCATACAATAATAATACTAAAATATTAACTTATAATCTAATTAATTATTTATATAAATTTTAATAATATATAATTATTATATTAATGAAATAACTATAAGAGAATGATATTCATAATAACATAATGGAGTAAGCTTATTTTATATTTGTAATTCCCACTTACACCATGATGTAACTCTTTCCATAATTTGCTTTTAAATAAATTTTAAATCGAATTTTTTTTATTCATTTTCAAAAATATTGAATTATTAAAAGCTACTTCTGATTATATTAATATTATAATAAATATGATAAACATACTTAATCTATTTATTTTATACATATTTCAATGGCCCAAACGTATTATATATTATATATTATTAGAAATTTCAATGGCCCAAAGCATATATATTTTGATACACATTATACTCTTTACATGTTTTTATTTAATTAATGGTTTTAGATTAAATTTTTTTTAATGTAAAAATACTTTTATTATATTTTTCATATTTATATGATGATTAATGTTTACTGGGGTGAGATGTCTATGAAATTTTAAGAAAATAAATTAGTTGAGACTTTTTAAAATATTATTTATATAATAAAATAGAAAGGAGAATGGTTTCACTATTATTATAGTTATCCTCGCTTATCACATCAAGAAGGTTGGAAGTCTGGCAGATGTTTTGGAAATGAGAACGGATGTGAGTGAGGGCCAAACAATCCAATAGAAAGTGACTTCCGTCTTCAATTCTCTTAGTGTCATACAATTGACAAATTCTTTCTTCCCAGGGTGTTTTGGGGATAGACCAAAGCCATGTTTCACTTAGAGGCCCATGGGATTTAGTTTGTATCTTCGCAATGTTCATATTCTTCTTAACACTGGTAAAGACAAGGATGTAATTATGTTTGGTGAGAGTGGGGTTGATCACTTCCTTATAATATCTTAGTTTCCTTTTCCCCTCAAGTTCCATAACACTCCACAATTTGTCCTTAAATTTGAAAGTGATAGTATTTTAATATTATCTTTATTCTCCAAAATGATCGCCTCTTTTACTTCCCAATAGTTGAGCCATACATGGGCATCTTTGTTTCAACCCCACTTGAGCCAGAGGTGGGGATTTTAGCTAGAGATAGAAGCAATTTTGGGGAAACTCTTGGTTTCCATGTTGTAAAGCTTCTTTTTATACATCAGATAGTCAAACACAGTTATGTTTTCAATGGGGGAAAGGCTAGCTTCAATGAAGAGGATATGATAAGGAGTATTACCTTTAATTTTGAGGTTGTATGTTATAAATTCCTTTTGGATCATCTCGATTCTCCTCCATGATTTTCTAGATATACTACAACTCCAAACTTCACATCCGTATAAAATCATGGGGGTGAAAAGACTCTCGAAGTGGAACTTTCTTTTACTTCAAACCCAAAGATTATTTTCCATATAGTTGTTTTCAAGCTCATAATAAGTTTTCCAGCCATCAATGATTCTTTTCTCAATGTTATAATTCCAATTGAGCTGTTGATTAATGTCAATACCTAAGTATTTGTATGAAAACACTTTCTCCAAGCAATTGTTATCATAGGTGAAATTATCATGGTTAATCTTTTTAGACTTAATGATTGTGACTTTAGTCTTGTTGGTATTGAAATTCATACCCATCTTAAAGCAGTAATCATGTAGGATATTAAGTTTGTTTTCAAGATCGTCTTGGCTTTTGGCCAAGAGAACAATGTTGTTAGCATAGAGAAGAAGAGTAATGACCAGCGCATCCCGCAACATCCAGAAAAGCTTCAAGCTTATTAATGTAAACACCAAAAAGTGTAGGGGATAAGGGACACTCTTGCTTACCACTAATATTGCATTTAATTTCTTTAGACCATGCTTTAGTGGTCTTAAGTTTGGTGACAACATTCTCACAAAGACAAATCACAACCACCCTCAACTCAAGGGGGGACCATTGCCTCTTTGAGTCTTTTCCATAACTTATATCGAGGTACCGTGTCAAAATATTTCCTAAAGTTAACAAAACAACATAATAGATCAAACTTACTATTGTGACATTCCTCAGCAATGATCCTATAAGAGTGACAAGATGGTCAATAGTTGAGTGGTGTTTTCTAAATCTAGCTCGCCCTTTAGCCCTTTAGCCTTGGTTTTCAAGCCATATGCTAATATTTTTTTCCAGAATGAGCCCATAGAGTTTGCCTAAGATGTGACTAATCATAATGGTTTGATAGTTAGAGGGAATATTTTTATCCCACTTTTAATGATAGGCACAATCAGGATTTCTGCCTAAGGCTTAGGGAAACCATGCTTTACAGCCAGATTGAGAAGTTTATGAACATTAGGAATGAGCATAGACCTTCCCATTTTGAAAATTTTGGCTTGGTAGCCCTCAATATCCCTATCTTTCCCATTGGCAAGGTTCTTAATCTCGAACTCCATGTCTTCCAAAGAAAAATATTCTCCTCTATAAGAGTATTTATGAAGCTTTTCATGGTTTCCAGAGAGTCACAAAGATTCTTAAGATAATTATCCCAATTCTTCAAGGATATCATATTATTATCTTTTGTTTTACGAACAAATATATTCCTCCAAAACTTTCTAGGCTCAGTTTTAGAAAGGTGGAGAAGGCACTTTGGTCTTTTATTAATATAATATAGTTTCTTTTTTTTATAAGTACTTTGTACATATTTATTTTATCAAACTTTTCAATTTCGTTAGGGGAATCTTTTATCCTTTTTTTAACAGTTTTACAAATATTATCATACCACGAGTTAGAAGTTCTTTTGTTCTTTTTGATAGAAAATTATTAATGATGGTGGAAATAGTTGTAGTAAAATCATAACAAGTAAGATCTATATATATAGATACTTTGCAAATGACTTTAAATAGTTTATTTTTTATTTTTAGTTTATGTTTCTTAATTTGATTTCTCCCCGTAAAACAATTGGTTTTCAAAAAATTTAACTATTAAAAAAAATTGAGATTACAATTTTTGTATTAATATAAGATAAAATTTCACTTTCTTTTCATATCAATTTATTGTTGAAAAATAATTTCAGCCGAAGGGAAATTTTAATTAAATTGGACATAAACAAAGTGCAATAGAAAAACATAAATTAGTTGAATATTGAAATTGCATGAGTACATTTGGATTTATCCTATTATTTTTATCATATCTCACTAATTTCGATTCTTTCACACATTAAGTTGTGGCTTATCAAGATGCTAATTTGGGAATGTTTCTTGGATATCAATATTATCATTGTAATGGTTTTTTTGTTTTTTAATCAAAACGAAAAATGTTGATATTTTTATTAATATATATAAAAAATAAATTTAATATATATGGGAATATAATTTATTGTCTATATATATAAATTTGATTTATTTTTATGATTATATTTTAATTTGTATTTTTGGTTTAGGATATTTTATTTGATTTATGGTTGATTTTTCACTTTATATATAATGTGTTGAAGGTGTTGGATGTCTTGCTAGGGGTTTCTCCAGTATTAAGTCTTAATTAGACCTCATATTATTTGGGATAGTAACCTCATTCATTATGTGGGTCTGGTTGCCACCATGACCTTGTGATGTCAAATGTGATGATATTAGAGTGAGGACAAGAATGAAATGCCCAGACAATGAGACAAAGTCAATTCAAGAGTGACCAACTGCAAAAAGAGATAGAAGAAAGTCACAACAACAATAAAAAGAAATATGCCATGAGAAGGACTAGTGAAACAAAACCGCCTCAGAAATACATGAACAAGAACATACCAAAGTTTAATTGCAAATTAGTTCACAATAGGTCACTAACATGGCATGGAATAATTAAACATAGATGCAAAAGAAAACACACATGCAACAACTACAAACTAGTCCATAACATATTTCTTGTATGAAAGCACACATACAATTACAATGAAAATACCAGATAACCAATACAACCACTATGAGTAGGCTTGGGAATAAATGCTAGAAATGAAGAAATTCTTATTGATGTCGTTGTGAATACAAGTACATGACCTGCAATTCACTAAAGCCCAACAATGGAATATGGGTTTCTCACACCATTATCCAAGGCTAAGCCCTAGCCTCACCAAATCTCACCCTACTAGCTATCAAGAGCTGAGTGCCTCTAGCTCTCAAGCGGAAATCAACTATCTAATGCTAGTCCTAGCTCAAGTAATATGTCCTTTCATATGAGGTATAAGGGCATATTTACAAAAGTTAGGTGATTTTTCACCTACCGTGACCTTTGACCTACTCTCACAACTCTTGGACCTCCTCACTTCTCTCCCATGTATAATGACTATTACATGCTCAAATGACATCTATATAGTTGTTGGCTTTATGATGATAAACAAATTATTATAATAGTAGATAAATTGTGAGGAAAATAAAGAAGGACGTTGGAAACCCTAATGCTTGTTGTCAATGTTGTTGCAATGATATCATGACTCATATAGGTTGATGAAGAGGGCGACGATGTTCATTTGTTGTGTTAAATGCCCATTTTTCTACTAATACACCTACCATTAAGGTTGACACAATGCCTCGGGTAGTTAAGTGGAGCCAGTTTTCATGTTTGTTAAAACCCTAATTGCATAGCTGCTTGTAAGAAACCTTAGCATTCTCCATGCAAATATTTTACCTGAAAACAAATGACATTGGTCATACATACTCTCCAACAAAGAATAACATTAAAAGTATAGTCACTTGAATGAAATAAAGATACTAATTGGAACTCTTTTATAGTCCCTTCATATTATGACATGTGCAACATCACTTTTAGCTTCAAAAAGCTCATAGCCAATGTTGATTGTCCTTTTCTCCATGTCCCTTTGGTCTTGTGGTGGCTTGAGGATCATGCCTTTTATAAACATGAACCTCAAAATCCTAGATCTTGACAAAAATGGAATTTGGATTCCCTTTTAACCAATAAGAAGTTAAGCCTCTTATGTTTGAGGATTAAAGATTTATATTTTGTTTGCAGCTCATCATCACATAATACTGGCCCATATAACTGAAACTTTTGATTGATGCCATCAAGCAACTTTCATTAAATGCATTCAGATTATATAACAAACTGTAGTTTACCATCTTCAACTGAAAATGCTAAAATTGGGCCCTTGTTAAAGTAATACATATGCTTTCCTAACACAATTATGGGAATAATAGCAAACAAGATGGTAGTAACTCTGACTTTTGACCTACCATTCGTTTTATTGAAACATTGAGCTTTCCCTCATAGAGTAGTGTAGTTATGACCCACATTTACATTTTTGCATGCCACTTGAAACATTGAGCTTTCCAACATAGAGTAGAGTAGTTGTGACCAACATTTAAATGTCTGCAAGCCACTTGAAAAATGCCACGATTCCTTTGGGCAATTATAAAATTCCAAAAAGACCAATGCCATATCCTAACAAGACAATTATCTAGATGCTCTTGCACCTGAATAGGCCAAAATTGACAACTGAAAGACTACTTCTTCACATAGGCCCATTTTTATATTTCTCAATCTGTTGTATCATATTTACGCCCTCGTGGTCCATATGGTTCAGAGCTGCATCGCACAACTTTACGACACAAAGCTCGGTAATGGTTTTGGCGATGCCAACAAAATATGTGATTGTTATTTCCTAGCTTTGGATTTAGTTGTCTGCAGTTTGGGCATTGCCGACTAAGATGAGGCCAAAGTTCCACTCGAGCTCGAGCCAGTTGTTCAGGTTGGCGATCATTCATAGCCCGGCCCCATTTATGAATATCCTTTTGCTCAAATAATTTCGGGAGGGTCAGGAGGCGTCGTCGGAAAAGGTGGAGGACGGCGTCATCGGAGGATTCACGGGAGACGGGGACACGTTTTGGAAAATTGATGGGCAGTTGGCCGTTTGTATTACTACATGGGGCTTAAGAGAGGCCGAACTTAAGAGAAAGCCCCAAGTATGATACAAATATGAAACGGATTCCATTATTGATTCTTAATTCTATAAAAATATTAATTAAAAAATATAAATAATTATTATATTAATAAAGATAAACGGCCTATATCATACAAATATGAAACTTATTCAATTATTGATCTTTATTCCACAAAAAATATTTAAATAAAAGATATAATCAATTATATATTAATAAAAATATTATAGAAAAGTGATTGAGTTATAGTTTATTATTATTTATTTTTAATTCACTACACAATCTATCCATCTCTTTTTTAACTTCTATTTTTATAAGTTTTAATCAATTTTTTATTATTTAAAAAATTAATTTTGAATTAATTAAAATATTTTCTAATAATAATTTCATATTTTAATAAATATCATAAATATATTTAAATCTATTATTTAGGGAAAGTTCAATGGCCAAAGCACTTAAGCATATATAAGCTTTAAATATATAGGTGTTTTTGGATACACATTATACTCTTTTCACATATTTTTAATTTTAACTTAAATAAATATCATAAATATATTTAAATCTATTATTTAGACAAAGTTCAATGGCCAAAGCACTTAAGCATATATAAGCTTTAAATATATAGGTGTTTTTGGATACATATTATACTCTTTTTACATATTTTTAATTTTAACTTTAATAAGGCTTAGATACAATATTTGTTTTTCATAAAATAATATTACATTAATTAATGGGTAATATAAAGGACAAGAAGTTGTTTACATTTTACTTTTATTCTATGTTTTTTAGCTTGATTTTTTATTTAGAATAATTGGTTTCTAGTAAATTTAATTATTAACAATTTTTTGTGTTAAGTTTAAGATAAAATTTTACATGCTTTTTATGTTTTTCACATATTTTTCTTTGTTAATTTGGTAGTTAACTGAAAAATTACAACTTGGGACCACATTCTTTTTTTCGAGAGGACCAATTTTGACTATTGAAGTTCTCAATTTTGACTATTGAAGTTCACAATGTCACATTTGATCAGGTCAGCCCTAACAAGAAATTGGACAACCTTGGAAGCTTATAAAGACAAGTGACCTTAAGCTCGTTTGGACATCAGTAAGAATCTTCTTCTTCTCTTCGTCATTGATTGGTTCAAATAGGTCTGAGGCTGGGTCGAGCAAAGTGTTTCATACAGGTCCAAGATTACACAGTCCAAAGCTTGCATGTGTTTTAGGTTTTCAGTTTCTGATCAAATTTTATACACAAACAATTTTCGGCTACAACCACAGGCTGGAAGGCTCATCCATGCAATTGGAAGGTCTCAACCACACACATAATTTTTCCTTTGTGCAATTGAGCTCTAGGGTTGGCTTTTGACATTTGGTCGTAGTTGACTGCAGACAGGGAAAGTTGTCTCTGATTTGGATTGATGCTAGGAACATATTTCTGAATGTTGTTGGGTCATTTTGTTGCGTAAATTTGTATTGGGCTCATTGTACTCTCAGTTGAACATTTTATCACAATCTAATAAGAAGAATAATTACAAAAGGTTTTCCCCATAGTGGGAACGATAATTTGGTGTCTCTTGTTGATGTGTTGATTGTCTCCTTTGTCATTGCATTTACTATTCTATCTTCAATTACTATTGATTAGTAATATAGGAAATATTAATTATTGTTGAAATATTTCTAATTAAATTGGGCTAAAGTAATTGAAACAACATACTGAAATTTAACATAGTATAAGAGATAAGGTGAAGGACAAGCCCAAAAGGAAAAAAGATTTAAAGGAATCATCTTTGGAAAGTTGAAGGAGCATATCTATTCCAGTCAAGATGTCTTCCTCTTTCTTCAAGGAACATGAGAAGTTGCGTAACTCATCTAACTTTGTCGCATGGAAAATAAAGTTGGAGATCAGACCTAATAACAATAATGTTTTGGAATTCGTTCAATGAAAGGTACCTAAGTCTTTGAAGAATTCTTTCGTTGCTCCCAAGAATAAGCACAAGAAAGGCGAGTTAAAAACAAAGAAAATTATAGCTGATGGTTTACAAGAGAATTTACTTGCATATGTTGGAAATTTGAGGAAGTCTAAGGACATGTATAGTAAGATATCTGGCATGTATGAAGTCAAAAATTTGAATGAAATCCTCTCTTTGAAATATAAACTCATAGATATGAAGATGAATAAAGGAGAGTCTGAGGATATCTCATCTTAGAGATCAATTGCAAAGAGTTGGGGAATTTATGCCTTATAGGTAATTGGTGGTTGCAACTCTTTGAGGTCTCCCTTCCATTTGGGAAATCTTCATTATTTCCATAGGAAACAACAATACCTTCCCATCATTTGATGAGATTAATGTAAAGCTCACTCAAGAAGATCAAGGGTGATATCAAGAGGCAAGATTCAAAACACATGAAGGAGAGCCCATTACATTCGTCACTCAAAAAAATAAGAAGAGAGGAAAAGGATGTCCATCAAACTGAAGGAAGTCTCCTCCTAGAAACTCAAAGAGAAGGAATGATAGAGAGTCATCACACATTGAATGTTTCAGTTGTCGCAAGAAAGGTCATTGTGCTTGAGATAGCCACGAGAAGAATAATGGTCCATATTACAACCCTAGAAGCAATAATAACATGTATGATGATCGAAGAAGAAGAGATGATCGAAGGAATGACCGCAATGAAAGAGATTAAAGAAGAAGAAGAGATTCTCTAAGTGACCATGAAGAAGATCATCATCCTGAAAGAAGTAAAGATGCTCTAGGTATGAAAGTAATGTTGGCAATCAATCTGAATATATTCTTATTTCTTCTCTTACTAGTTCCTCTCCTACATATATGTGGGATAGTTGGTTGGTTGATGGCGGGCCATGTTGTAGCTACTGCAACCAACCTCCAAAATTTTTCCTATGCTTAGATTTTGGAGCTTCCCTTCTGCCCATAGGATCTCATCATTCACTGTCGTCAAGTATTCATGCTATCTTAAAGACTTATCATTCCATGTAGTGCTTGTGATGTCTTGTTTTGGTGTCGATCTAAAACTTTTAAAACACAAGCCATCTCCTACCTTGACCTTGTAGCATTGTTCGTCTTCCCTTCAAAAACTGTGCAATCATGGAAGGAACGCCAACCTTGAGGATATGAAATACATATTATTGCAAGGTAGGCTAGCCTTGAGCTTAGAAACTCCACAATCCTAAGAGGTAGGCCAACCTTGATCCCATAAATTGCACAAAAGCTTCTTGTACCCTCAGAAACTACACAGTTCACTGAGCCAAGGAATTTCCTAGTCCCTTGTGATTGGGAATTGTACAATCCTTCTTGGCAGTGTGAATGGCCAGTTTCTCTAAAAAGAAATAAAAAAGAATAAAAGAATAAAAGAAATCCCTAGAAAATAGGTAATGGACAGTTAGTTTCTCAAAGAGTGGCACAAGTTGTTACTTTTTACTTTCCGCCAAGTGTCACGTTTTCCTTGATTTTGGGCATGTGCGTCATAAACCATATCCCAACCTAGATCTATATAATAGATGACACTAGAGCCCATTTTCACATTCGCTCTTGGAGCTCTAGCCTTCTCAAGGATATCAAGAAGCCTTTGGTGAAGTTGGTAGCGCTTTTTCGTGTGGGTTTTTTTTTTGTTGTCTTTTGTCGATTTTTCTGTTGTTTTTTTTTTGTTTTTCTTCTATGAGTGTTTTTTTTCTTGTTTCTTCTCATAGCAGCTAGCTTTTTAAAATATATTAGCTTGTACAAGTGTTACTTCAGTCAATTCACTTTTTCAAGTGCCACATCAGCTTCTTGTTTTTTTACCACTAGTAGTCGCCGTTACGGCACTTCTGTGCATGTTTGTTTTTACTTTTCATGTTTATTTTATGCACTTTATTATCACTAATGTATCTTACCCTTAGTTAGATATACACTCAGATCTATCGCTTTCCCATCTCCTTACCAAGCAGATATGCTCTTACTTGGCCAACAATTTCCATCTTCAACTATGCATTTCACAACTCTAAGGATCAAGCCTTGTGATTGGCCTCTAAGACTACGCAATGCATAGTCCATGGCTTTCCAAACTCTGAGTTGCACAGTTCCAGGGTTCAAGCCTCACCATTGGCCACTAATACTACACAATGCATAGTCTCTCCCTCAATCTACCCATGCTCAGACTGCACATTGTGTAGTCTCAAGCCTCAAGCCTCTCCCTTGCCTATTATGATTGTGTAATGCATAGTTCCTAAGATCAACCTCTCCCCTTCATTCCAAGAATTGCATAGTTTTTCCTCTCAGACTTGTGGTTGTTACCTTGATCTTGTTTTGTGGGTTTTTTTTGCTTGAGCTAACTTATGTTTTTCATGACTGCATTTTTCTCCTATATGTATTGTAGTTTACGAGAACTTCTCTTTTTCAGTTACTGTTACTATGGATCCCAAGAGATCTGTCTGAAAATACACCACAGAAAGCAGCATCGGTGAGATAGTTGAGAGTGTTTCTTCCACTATGCCAGTTTTCTCTAACACCTAACTATTCAATGAGAAAGACTTAGACATTACATGGAACACAGTGAAATATGTTTACACAAAAAGAAGTTTCAAAGAAGATCTCGAAGACAGATAGGTTTACATCAATGTCCAAATTTCATGATTACACAAGGTTGCATCTAGGTATCCAACCTTTTCATGAGCATACATCATCAATTGGACTCTGTCACACATAGATACAAATACCATGGCTCTCAACAATTCTAGTAGAGAAAGGTTTGTCTCTTTTATGGCACATTATTTTCACTCTATTTATCATTTGTCGCAACCATAATCTTACAAGGATTCTGACTTCCACGCAATCACCATCTACTTGAGCATGAAGGATGTAATCAAAATTTGGGTGAAAGAGCCATCCAAATTCCACGAGACACCCATCAACACCTACAAGACCAAATCTCTGAAGAAGACATTTTAGTACTTGATATTCCTATCTTTTTGGATCTATGTCCAAAAGAGTATTGAGACCTTTCCCGAAGGTTAGGCATTCTTGCTGCATCAGATTGTGAAAGAAGGAAAATCATTCAATTGGTCGGACTTGTTGGCTCAACATTTGAGGACCCATGTAAATAATGTCAAGAACCCTCCCAAGGGTAAGCAATATAGGCTCTACATGTCTGCTTACTTGCTGGATGCAATCTGTGCTCAGAACTCTTTTCATGGCATGATCTGGACCCAGACATCCAAGGAACCCGTTGTGCACATTTATTGCAAGCTACTTTCATATTTCAGCCACAAAGGAGTCATGGAGAAGTTGATGGATCACTTCCTCAATCCATTTTACAAGATGATATTTGAGAAAGAGACACCTTGCATGTCACGTGGGGCGATGGAAGCAGTGTCAGAATTAGAGGATTTGTTTTCCTCATTGAATGGAACTTACATAAGAGCGTTTGGCGGTCAAAAGTCTCCACATCTTCTATGAATGTATGACACCAACAAGTTAGTCATGTAAGAAGTTGCTTATCATCTTTCCATAGGGTTATCAGTAGTGGTGCTAAGGAAGAATAAATCACCTTAGTCTGCTCTTCCTTTGCAAATCGGGTTATACAAGATCAAGAATATGAATTTTGTTGACACCGAAGCCAAAGAGATAGAGAAATTTTAATTCGGTAATGGATTACAATCCATATGATCCCAGGAATGTTTGCAAAGAACATTGTGTAAATATTCATTTCCAATGGCCGAGCAAGACCTTTTTCAGGCCTCAGGGGGAAAGGGTAAAGAATTGTTACAATGCCTCTAATCCCCACAAACTAGTCAACTTCACAAGTACACCACAGGCTACTCTGGAGCCGGAAGAAACTCCGAAAACAGAACCATCAATGAGGCGCAACCCATTGCGCGAGAAGGGGAAACAGAAGGTTATGCATAGTCCAATGAAAGAACAGAGCCGCAAATGAAAATAACATCCAATCATCTTGAAAGTGGCCATAGTAGGAGGGAGAAAGATAGAATTTTATGTGGACAAATCACTTCTTGTCTACAAGAATAATCTTCCTATATTTCCAAAAAAGCTAGTAACAAACATAAAAATAATTGCTACCTTTACGTAGCCTATAACTAAAACATGGAACATGTAGTATGGGAAGAATCACTTACCTATTAGCGATGTGCTCATATAATTCCTTTCTATGCTTCCCATAACCAAGTTTTCCTCAATATCTTAGAGGCTTTCCCAATTCTTTCCACAACTTCTCCATGATGCTCCAAAAGAGATCTGCATAGGAAAAAAACATTCAAAACGATCAAAGCATCTCACATATAAAATCAAAGGTAAATGAAATCCCTAACTTAACATACAACATATAGTTGAATCAATAATAAATTATAAACCATGCGAGTAATCAAGGAATCTCACAAATAACATCAAAATAGGTGCAATTAGCAAATAACAACTACTTTGTATTAAATTCAAAGGAGAATAAGCTTACAACCTAGTTTCCTTGATGTCATAATCCTCTTCCAATGGACTCAGTTCCTTCCCTTGATGGAAAGCTCTTCAAACGATAAATTAGCAACATAAGTTTACAAATCCAAGTCTCTCCCTTCCTCTAGTCTTATGTTCAATTTATAGGTAATAGGAGGAGGTTTGTAGTTCCTCTTCTCAAGGGATATTATGCTTAAGGGGAGGAGATTAGTTCCACAAACCAAGGGATGAGGCGCAGGAATGTAGTAGTTCGAGGTTTCTAATTTGGATAATATTCCTCCATAAAAACTTCTAGAACTTTCTTTTTATTTTTACTTGTGTGAACATGATTGTGTAGTTTATAGTGGAAGAGAGTGTGCATAATTGCGCACGCTATAATAGTAAAAGATGCACATGCGCAGGTAATGGCTAGGAAAACTACACATATACTCAAAAATGGTTTTTAAGCAGTGAAACACAAAATTCCTTTTGTCCCTGGTAATTTTTTTACTTCAAGCTTCATAGAGGATTCACTTGAGACACTCATCAGATGACGATAAATCTCAATTGACAGTTGTGGGCACAAAATTTAGTGTAACAGAGAACAAAGGAAGGAAGAACAATAACACAAGGAATGAGAAGAAAGACAAAGGAAATAAGAAGAAGAAAGATAAAAGAAAGAAGAACAAGAACAATCACTGAAGCAAACCGAGGAATAAGAACAGAGTCGGCTACTAGAAGAAGAGAGAAATAAATTGCATGATAGGGAACTTGCTTAAGAAATTGAATATCTAATAGTAATCTAGGATATGGAGGTGGAACTAGAATAGAAAAACCAAGATTTTGATCTCATGTTGAGCATGCAACATATCACTATTCAATCTCCCCCTCCTCCGAGAACAGAGTAAGCTCTGAGTGAACAAGAGGAAATTTTTCATCTTGGTGATGGTCTAGTCATGGATACGTACATTTTGAATTATGATGAGCTTCAGAAGAATATTGTACAAGTGAGAAAGACACACTTTCTGGACGATCTCACATCTCCTTCATACATTAGATAAAGGGTTATTGTGATGGATACTAGGAGGAATCCAGAAGGAATTGTTGCAACCAACTTGATGTTTGCAAGTGCTACTAAGTAAAACACAGACTATCTCATGGCCAAGAACAGACAGATGGAAAAGAACTTATAGATATCAAGGAAACAATTGGAACAACTGCAAGTAGAGGTCTAAAAGGTAGCTCCCGCACAAGTGTATTTATAAGAACTTAAGGAAACCATATTTGGTGAAGTATCAACTTTGGGAGAGACAATGAGAAGCCTCTATGAAGAGCTTGTCACTATGCACATAGTAGTTGTTTGCTTGCATGACATGTAGCATGACATGCAACATAACTACAAAGATAATGCTAAAGCTCTCAAGGTTGTTCCTATAGCCATCGCAACCATGCATGAGTGGGCAATGCATCATAAAGGGGCACCTTTTGAGTTGGTGAAGAAGACAAGGCAATTGGTTGAGTTAGAGAAAGCAGAGGTTCAAATGGTTATCCATAGTAAAATATAGATTGGCTCATTCATCACTAACATTCAGGGCTCATACACATGGTTGTATAACAATGTGGATTTCATGGTGAAGTCACACAAGATCCCTTCGGTTGGCTCACTCATAGAAGCCAAAGGCAGGAGGTTGAAGAATACTTTTACCAACTCAAGAAGATCACCACTAAGGAAGATCTACAGGTGAGTAGGCACAATATGCAAAAGCACATTTATGGCCCTATCTAGATCAATACCATGTTGCTCCTGTTGAAGAAGAAAACTCAAATTGGTTCCAAGTCAGTGTACCCAGATGGAATGGAGGCTAGAGTCCACTTCCAGCCTAATCCCATTGCATAGTTTGGGGAATTCACCGCACAATACAAATCTTGCTTCCACTATGTGACTGAGAAACTACAAGTTGAAGTGGTTGAGTTGGAGTTTCCCAAAACTCAAGATTGACTTGTTTTTTTAGATTAGGCTATCTAGATGACTTTACCAAATTTTTTACTATATGGTTATGAGAATATTGTAATATTCTTTTGTAATTAATTGTAAGTGAAATTCCAAGTGTCAATTGTGGAATGTGAAGAGTCATTTTGTAATGAAGTCTAAAGGTCATGGTTGAAGGAAGTCAAGAGTCATGAGGTAAATCCAAGAGTCACAAAGTGGAGATGATTAGTCATCTCATTTGTTATAAATACACCCCCATAAATCATGTAAGGGGATTTTGGCTTAGGATTAGAAGCTAGGTATTTTTGTTGAAAGCCTTGGCCCCTCCTTAGCATAAGAGGGAATATCTGCATTAGGAGGAGTAGGTGTTGGATTCATGTTCCACTATTGGGTCTAGTGGTTGTTATAGACATATTTGGGCACTTCAACCCCAAGCTTATATGTCGATAAACTAGGTCTCTTTAAACCCTAAAAGTGTTGTTTCATACCCTAAAGGATCATGGTCAACTGATTACATCATTCCCCAAAAGTTCCACCTGAAAAACCATCCAGAATTGGCCAAAATAGGACCATACTGATTGCTCCACTGTCAGGGTGTGATGCATACTGACTCCTACACTAGCCAGGTGTGAAGCATACTGAAGAGGCCTTCTATAGGGTGCGATGAGCAAGGATGGACAAATGTCCAAGAGAGTTTGCTAAGTGGATGCTCATGGAATCTTCTAGAAACTTCTCTTATGACACTTGTCTCTCTAAATTCGCCCGGGGATGAGTAAGAGATCCAAGAAATCTCCAAGTGGAACCAAAAACAACAAGTGGAATGACACTAATCAAAAACCCAAAGATGACTCGCACCCTTGCACATATCTATAAATGGATCCCTCATCTAAGAGATCTAGAGGCTGGAATTTTGTAATTTGCAAGGAAGTGCTGATAGTTTGTCTTTGAGAAAGAGCATTGCATTGTTGGGTGATCTTGATTTTCATGAGGTGAAGAGGGCTTTGACGTTGGGAGGAAGATGCTGGATCAGACAGCTGGGTTGTAATTCTCCCTTCTATTTTAATAAAGTTCTTTGAGTTTTCCTCCATACAATCGTGTATTTGTGAATGTTGTTATTTGTGAATGCCATTATGTTCATTGTATTTCTGATTCTGCAATGCTTATGATATAATAGATCGAGATTCTTTGATGGTGTTTTGTTACTTTGTCTCTACAGGTATTCTCTAAGTGGGATAAGTAGGAGAGGAGTTGCAAGCTCTGTCAAGGGGGAGAGAGATCACGCAAGGAGTTAAGCGGAAGATCCAGGTTGGTTCCTTTGCCTCTCTCTTATCTATCATACATAGAGGAAATCCCAAATTGATTTGATTGTTTATTTCTAGGATAGCTACCAATCCTAGAGGGCTAGTAGATCAAAAAGATACTAGTTTTCCTGGAAACAGTGGTTTGCCAATTGTATATGTATGTTTGGTACTTTCACTTTAATAAAAGCTAGGAGTCAAAAAATTTTCATGCATATGTTGTGAATATAGTAGGAATATTCTTGTTATGTTTGCAGTCTATGTTATTTCATTGACGCTAACACTTATGAACTATTTCATTTGAATTAGTATGAATCTTGTTGAATGTGTGTTGTTGTATATTTCAATCATGGTTATCTTGTGAATTGTTTTCTAGGCTAACTTATGATTTCTTGTATGCTCGTATGTTCCTTTGAAGCTACGCACTATTACAACCTTCTAAGGAGCTCACTTGCCTTCCCTTTGTCTTGTTAGAACCTTTCATGGATTGGACTTGACCCTCCATAGAGTCACACACTTGTTTCACAAAGTCACAAATACATCATTCTATGCATTATCATAGCCAAGGCACACCACTAAAATGCACTATTCGGTAACCAGACTATATTTCAAATGGGGTTCCTACTCCAAACGGTGTGAGATCTAATTGTGAATTATACTACGGAGATGCTCTAAATGTTAATGGGTCCAACATCGTTAACATTTCTAGCGCTAGAAGGAGGGCCAGATGACAAGATGTGCCCGTGAAGTTTGTTTGAACTTTCCTATCATTAAATGGATTCTTCCCATATCTTAACCCCAACATGCTTTTCCAGAACTGCAAATTTGAAAGTTCCCATGGGGATAATTAATGACTTGTCAAATCTGAAGTTCGATGGTGAGGGTGGAATGACCATTCTCTAACAAACTGCTCACTTTCTTGAATTTTTCACTCATCACAAAATTCATTGTGAGGATACTACTGACAGGTTGTTTTTCCTTATGTTTGAAGTGCACGTTAAAGAATGGTGTTACACATTTCCAACCATGGAAAATTTTAGGGGCTAATATTCATAGGTGGGCTAATTTTCCTTTATTTTTTCAAAAAAAGATTCGCCAACTTCCACTTTTTCTAAAAATGTTTCGACTAAATTTTACAATATAAAAATGTTTTACCTTAAAAATTTCCAACATTGTATAGAGACTATATATAAAATCATTATCAATTTGGATAATTTTACAAATATGTCACTAAACATTTTATAGTTTTCATATTAGGGACTAATGAGATTCGCCAATGTTTTTTAACTTAAAATTTTCCTTGTTTCCAACCACTTCTATGCACTTTTTTGAACATCTTGTCAAGGAGATCTACCACGCATTTTACAAGTATGATTATAATTTTGTTTATAAGAAAATCATGCATCTTAGAAAAGCACCTGATGAATCTCTTAATCATTTTCACGATCGCTTCATTCATTTCTATTATGAATTTTCTAAGGATGATATTGATTGTAATTTCATGAAAGAGAAGTTTGAATTTCTTGTTCATATTTCACTGAATCCAACAGAATATGAATCCTTTGAATGCCTCCCAACATACACTGGTTATGGAGCTCTTAAATCTACAACGAAATAAGTTTTTTTCTAAGTGACTCCTCATCTTCTCCTCATCAAACAACTCCATTTATGTAGGTTGAGGTTGGATAACTTGAGATTTCATCTGTTGATCTACTACCATCTTCTCCCACCGCATATGTTTAAAATTTGAGCACAAGTTTTAACCGTGAATTTGATTTTACCAGTGATTTTTTTTCTCCTCAACCTCCTTCCATCAGTTCCTTTGGTCATCATGATTGTGATTTTTTATATCCACCTATTTCATTATTTTCTTCTGATGTTCATGAGGATCAAGATAAGGATGGAGTTAATATTGATCAAAAAACTTGCGATATCATTCACAATTACTATGTGTGGGATTATGTTTATGAATAAGAATCTTCGATGCAAGTTGATATTTCTCCTTTCTCACCTCTCCCTCATTTTCTTGACATCTTCCATGATTATACCTTACCTGTTGTATATTTCGACGAATCAGTTTCTGATGATGTTAATTCTGATCACACTTAGGACTCATGGAATGTCGGTTTTAATTTAGAACACGGAGAGGAAAAATATTCTCTTTCCAATCTTTCTCCTCCATCATATGATCATTATGAAGAAACAGAGAGTTAAATTCCTTGTTTTCAATCTCCCCCTCTCTATGATTCATCAGATCATGAGGATCATTTTCTTCCTGATGATAGTTGTCATGATTTATTCATCGACTCATCTAGTCATAACTTTGTGTTTTCTACTGTTGATTTTTCTACGCCACTGATTTTTTATGATCTCCCTTTCGATGTCTTGGTACTACCACAAGTTGTTGAGGCACTTCATCTTATGATAATGGTTATGTCAGGTTCTCGCAATCTTGATGCTACTTCCAATGATGATCAAGGTAGTGCTTTACCTCTCAATAGTCCTTATCAGTTGATCGCACAATTCAAAAATCACTCTATTTCACAAGTTTCACATCCTCCATCTATTTTACATGATCTAATTTCCCAATCATTGGAGGAGTAATACGTGACAAGATCGTTAGAAAAACATAAGGTGAGTCCACTTTCTTTATGTTTTCCAAAATTGAAAGTTCGAAATAACATTATAGCATGTCACCTTGTTGCAATGTGCATGAACACCATAATGCATTAACAAAATGTTTCACATGTGATTTATTGTTGTATTTTTTATTCTTGCATTTTCAATCTTCAGATTTTGAAACATAACCCATGTTATCTTTTTGGTCAGTTGTTATTCCTGAAAATATCTATTGTTATTGGTTCCGTCGCCTATATAGGTTAGTAGATGCTTCCAAGGTTACACTGGAAGTTTTATTTTACGTAAGCCTGGCCTATTCTAGGATAGTTTAGGAGTAGGGGTAGTTTTGTTTCTTTATTTCTTTTGTTTTGTTTTGATTTGTTTTTTGACCTATCCTTTGTTTCCTTTTCATTGTAAATAACTTCCACAAGAGATCGTGTTTGGCTTCGAAGCAAGAATGGTGAAGTTCAACAGGAAATTTTACTACTCTCAATACTTGGCTAATTTTTTATTTTCCTTTGCGTGGGACTTGAAAATTTTAGTTGATGATACCCTGATGAAAAATATGTTATTTCTTGGAGAGAAACTTAGTGTAATTATGATGCTTGGATCCGTTGTAACATTATTTGGTTTTGATAAGTTAGTATATTAGTTAAAAATAATTTCAAAATGTTAAGTTAGGATATGGGTGAAAAAGAAAGAAAATTAAAAATGTTATGACAATTTCATATTTTTATATGCATCCATATCAATAAAATGTTAGGAGTTAGTTTCCCTAAAGAAACAAGGAAAAATAAAATAAAATGTTAGGGAAGCAAAAATAAAATAAAGGCTTCATTTTCAAATAAAAATAAATGCAAGGGTTGCTAGTTTAAATGCACCACTTTACAAATGTTAGATTTTTATTAATTAATCATTAATTCCCTTAATAGGGATTACTTTTTGTTATAAACCTTTAACATTCAATCTTATGATATATGGCGCATATACACTGTATAGGACAAAGTCGCTAAATGACAAAAGGTCTTGTCGGCTTTCAATAAATCGAGCACATCAATTAACTTCTAATCTACTCCCCACCTAGATCAACAGCGGGGAGAGACTTCGCACCCCCCTCATCTATTTCTCGTTAACACTATGGGGGGGGGGGTGTCCACAAAGCGGGTTTAATGGTTGATACCCCAACCCTACGTGGCGCCACTATATTACACTGCACCCTCGCCTAAAAATCATAAACCACTCGCTACCCCCCTGGAAACCGCTCATGCTTTCCCTCTACCAACGTCTCTTCCATCCTGCTCCTTAACCGTTATCCTTTAGCCAATCCCAAGCCTCCACCTCACATACCCATTTCTTATTCATCACATCTGTTGCCACCTCACGTGCTCACTGCCCTATTGTCATGCCTGTTATAATCACCCATTATAGCTCTGCTCCTGTGCATTAAACCAATACAGTCATGAATAAGATAGTTAATCTTCCCGAAATATAAGGATGTCTTTGCTTGGAGTTATGAAGATCTCAAATAACTCCAAGCAAAGACATCCTTATATTTTTTTAACAAATGGATGAAGGATAACCTTTCTTCAGACAAAATACCAAGTCCTAAATTGATGTTTCGTCGTTTAAGATCTGTCCCAAGGTTTATTAATTCAAATATCAAAGTTGAACTCTATAGTTTTGAATTAGTAACTCTTTTAAATATGTCTTTTAAATAATAGAGATCCTCAAGTTTAACTACAGATTTGGGTATGGGATGATCCTCAATTTTCTGTTTTAATTTATTGTCATGTTCATCTTCATCAATTATTTGGTCATCATATGTTTTTTCAAAAGTTAAGAAGCTTAAAATGTCTTCATCATTAAATACCTGCCAATTGGTGATATTATCGAGAATGGATGGCCTAAAGATTAATTCTACAGAAAATATATCAGGACTGTAATCTTCAAATGGGATCAGTTGTGATGCAACGTTAGCAATAAGGTCAGTGTTGGCATTCTGAATCCTAGGAATATCAGAAATGTTAAACGCTAAAAAATGTGAAGTGAGAGACTGAACCAAATACTAATAATACTTCAAGTGTGTGGAGATACAATGCATCATGTTTCTTACTTGTTTAATTACAATTTCAGAATCTCCATAAACTTGAAGGTATTTAACGTCCAGGATAATTACTTTATACATACCTTGGACCAATTCTTCATATTCTACAATATTATGTGTGCATTCGAATTCCAATCTACAAGTCAACATTGTCTTCACACCTTCATGATTAATCAATATGGAACTTGCTCCTACACCATCGCTTGATTTCGACCCATCAAAATAGAATTTCCATAATAAATAATTAACTAATGGTTTTTCTAACATATTTACGCATCTCGAAAAGTATGACTGTGAAAAAATTTCAATTTGAGAAATTACAAAATTACTCAAAAATGGTGACATTTGTGCTTTAAAATTCTCAAAAAATGATTCAGTAGAGTAGTTTCCAAGAATGTTGTTATTAAATGATATTTCCTCATTTTCACATTTGAAATTTGTTATTGAATGTCTCATATGTTTTTCTCGGTTGATTCTGATTCAATTAGGCTTTCCATTAAATGGGAGCCATAAGTGAGACCAATCAGTGGCAAAATAATTGTTTAGTTTTTCTGACTAATCTCTACTAAGAATTAAACCATAGAAATCTGGGATATCAACAAGTATGTCAATTATTTGACAAACTTCTAGATTTGAGGATAATCTAATAAGAACCGAATTCATTTCTCCTATGAATTTGACTTTTGTCCTATCGAGTTGCACAATGTGAATTGGAGTTTTCTAGGGTGACATGTTTAATTTCAGACAAACTGAATATGACATGATATTTGAAGAAGCCCCTGAATCTACCAAGCAGTTATGTACATGTTATTTCAAAAGTCAAAAGAAAATGAGTAGTATGTGAGTTAGACTTGTCACCTATCAGAATAGCGTCAGAGGAATCGAATAATGGATGACCAGGAGGTTTACCCATTACGTTAGAAGCTTTTGATACACAGTAATAGGAAGAGGAGAAACAGGTACTCCATTCAATTCTTTTAGTAAAACTTTTTGTTGTTGTTTGAGTTTAGTGAGTTCATGAAGGGAAATGTTTGCTTTTATTTTCTTCATATCCTCAACTATATTGTACTCAATAGTATATGAAACTACTAGGGTTATGGGTGAATATGGAGAATTGGATGAAGATGGAACTACTTGGGGAGAAGTGGAAGTGGATTTTTTAACAACAACTTTATCTTTAGTAGTGGAATTTGAAGGTTTCTGTTTTTGAATTGGTTGTATATGATCAATTGGATTTTTTCTTATTGTGCTAATAGATAATGCTTCATATTCATTTTCACTATCAGAAATAGGAAGAATGAAATATCACATTCCATTTAACTCAGATATTTGTTCATCTTGTGATTCGTCAGCAGAAAATGCTGCTTCTTCCTCATCTTCATCATCAGTTTTTGGATTAGAGATTGTGTTTGTAGGTTGTGGAGGTGGCTGATTTCTTCTGAATGGTCTAAAAGGTTTTTTGGAAGAGGATTCAACTACTTGTTTTTTGATGTCTACAATATCGTTAGATAAAGTTTTAAGGACTTGTTATAAGACTTCAAAATCAAAGGGATCTTTAGGTGCTTTCTTTTTAACTTCATCCTTAAATGTAACTTTTTTTAATTTTCTATCTTCCTAGTATTTTTTCTTTTCGAGTGCATTTATCCCTTTCTCTTCAAACACAGATTCTTCATGTTATCTACCAAGGTATCTTTATTAGCTCTATCTACAAAAATTCCTATGTTAAAAGGAAGAGATGAAATATACCATTCAATTTGTACATCGACACCAGGTCTAGAATTAGCTAGGATTTTATTTAACAATTTGTTAAATCTGGAATTGAAATCTTTTATCTTTTCCCCTAAATTCATTTTTAAATTGGAAAGGTCATCGATAAGAGATGTGGTTGAATGATCATTGCCAAATTTAGTCAAAAATAGTTCTTCAAAAATATCCCAACTAGTAATAGAATTGGCTGGTAATGAAAAGTACCAAGACCCTGCTGATCCTGTAAGAGTGTACAGGAATAATCTAACAACAACGTCTTCTTCATCTACCTCATTGAGATTGATGGCTAACATATAATTATGAAGGTTCTCTTCAATAGGTAACCCATCATGAGGATTGAATTTGGGAAGCCATCTTTCAGGATGTTTTGGTAGAGGATGAAGTGGTGTTGGCATTTGAACAACTCCCATATTGGACCATGGTCTAGCTGCCATTGTAACAATTGGAGAGGTGGATGTGATGAAAGAAGAACTGGTAGTTGTGGTAGTACTGCTTGAGGCAACACTAGTTGTTTGTGTAGAGGAAATGGAAAAAGATGAAGTGAACAGTAGAGACAAGGGAAATGAAAAAGGAAGAAATGGAGATGTTGGTGAATGAGAGAATGCGGTAATTTCACTAGTAGATGTTTGGGAATCTGATGTAGCAGTTTTCATGTGGTAGGATTGAAGTGGAAATTCAAATGGAGAGATGCCAAGTTTTTCACTTTGGGACTGATTTAAAACACTAGTTCCTTGAAAAATAAAAGTTATTCTTCCTTCAGAATCTTATGATGATTTAGGCTTTTCTGCTGAAATGGTGATGTCTTCCAATTTCTTTATCAAAGTTGTAAGTTTTGGTGATTCTGGAGTATAATCCATAGGGATTACCTCAGGAATTATTCTAGGAGACTTGGTAGGTGATTGTACAACTCTTGATCTAAAAATAGGAGATTCTGGAGGGGAACTAGAAGTAGGAGATTTGGATGGAGAATAACTCTTGGAATGAATGGCCTTTTGTTTTTGAATTGGACTTACTTGCCATTCTTAGTATGCATGCCCTCCTTCTAGTGCAAAAAATTGTTTAGGCCTCAAAAATCGTTGCTTCAACACAAGGGGAAAACCACTTGATCCAGACCTTAAAACATCTCCTTTTCCATTTAGGTAGTGGCTTCGACTGGGGATAATGGGACTACTTTCCCAATGAAAGGTTATTAAATGAATGTGTAATTCTTATAGTGAAGTGAAATAAATGGATTTGCAGTAATGAATTAAATGGAAAACCTATGCATTAATGTACTCTATAACCTAGGATTGTTTAACATTTATCTGGATGCGATCTATAATGATTTTCCTTAGTAAATGACAATATAGATTGCTCAAACACCAATGGAAATGAAAATATTTCAAGATGATTACTTTGATTAAATAGTTAATCAAAATAATTTGTATAATTCATATCACATTCAGAATATCAAAGCAAATTGCTGAATATGTATTTAAAAATATCAATGGTAGCATGATCAGGAATGAATATATGTAACATTCTTCTTTAAATAACATGTAATAAGCAATCTGAAAAAGATAAATTTTACTATTTATTCCTGAACAAAACACAGGTACACATATAAAAAGACCAGATGTAATTTTCTCAGCTCATAAAAGAAATAGTAGCAGTTTATTCCTTCCCACAAAGATGATTTCGGGAGTATAATAACGCAACTTCTCAAAATTCTTTATGAAAATTCATAAATAATGTTCCAGTCATTCTATTGAGAAAAATATGAAAGTACAATAGTGCAAGCTTTTGTAAGTCTTTCTTCATAAAATTCAAGACCTTTATTTCATACAACAAGTAAGCTTAAATAGCATAAAACAACTGAATCTATTGTGCATAGCATTGAGGGCATTTAAACAGATCCCTTCAACAATGCTTAAAGGAAAACAATTTTTTGGTGGAAATTTCTGAATGTGATTTGTTGTCTTTATCAACTTTGTTTTTTCCATCAGATTGTCTGGATGCTTCTATATCTATTTGAGTTGAACTGCTACTTGTCAGCACAATTGTCCTCTTCTGTCATGAACTTGAACAAGAAAAATAGGAATCGATAAGCTAGAAATAAATGAAATTGATAAGCAAATTTTATTTGAAACAAATCACTTTCGAAATAAATTAGGAAAAACTTAGAGTTGTAATAAATTCCAAACACAACCATAATGGAGAGTCATGCAGAGTGAGGTCTGTGGTAAGACAAGTTGGAATTTTACGGTTTTATCGCAAAATCACAGTCACTTTTAGACCAGGGGTTGAATTATCATCATATTTCAAGCAAGGAGAACCCCTATTGAAATAAACGAAAATTTGAATAAGGCCAAATCACAATCTGAATGGGAAGAGGAGGAATGGCTTAAGGTTTATGACTTTTGCAATTGTGCAGATGCAGGAATTTATGGATTAGAGTGAATAATCCCATCGGGTCGGGGGCTTTATCGCAATTGTAATCGACATGAGGTAGGACCCTTTGGTAACTGCGATAGATTCAGATGCAGGGTTTTATGGTATGGATTTTGTAATCTTGTCAGGCATGGGCCTAATCGCATATCACAGTACACAGGATAATTGTAATCGACGTTTAGAGTTGCAGACTATAAAAGGTGGTCGAAAGACTTGTGATTTGCAATATGCAGGATGACGTCGGGGAAGACCTCACAATGACGTGGTAGATGATGTGGCTCGTGTTAGGTGACAAGTGACGTGGAAGATGATGTGACAGATGACATGGAACTGACGTCACTGCTGACATCATATCGCAATAAAAAATTAAGATCATATCATAATCACAATTCAAATGAGCCATGAATCTTGGAATTTTGCGATTGTGCGGATGTGATATTTAATTTAAACGCATTTTATAGTCACGACGGGTCTGGCTATATCACATATCGCAACCGAGAATGGGTAGAGTGCTTGGCCTAATGAAAATTTACGATGACCTGTAGATGTAGAATTTTATAGATTGCAGTTGATTTTCTCATCGGGTCTGATCTAATTGTAATAGGCAGCAGGTAGGACTTAAGCTTTTGTGATTTATTATGATATTCATGGACGCAGAGAATGTATGAATTATTTTAATTATCCCATCGGGTCCTAGCTTCATCGTTGTTATGAAACCAGCTCAAGAAAAGATAGAAAAGATAGATCAACGCCTTAGAATTCAGCCTCTTCGAGGGGGCAACCTCCTCTACATTACATAAATGAACAATTCTTGGATGATTCAAATGACAAAGCCTCCTTTCTACATATAGGAGTCTAAGGACTCACAATATAACCCAGCCGACCTAACAATAATAATATAAAGCCAAAAAATAACAATAGAGGGATTCTATGGGGCACAGTAATAACAATATGGGGGAAATAGGGGCACAAAAATATAAATAAGGGGTACAACTACCATAGTAATGGGGTAATCACTAGTATTATAGGTACCCAACAAACTGGGCAATGCATAGTGCAGCCTGGCTTGCTGAGGATTGAAACTGCGCAATGCACAATTTTAGTCAGTAGTGACATGAAAACCAGTAAACTACATTGTGCAATTTCTGGGGCCATCAAGGCACTACCTCCCAGAATTATGCAATGCATGCCTGAAGGCTAGTGTTGGGCCAGATTTGCACAATTTCTAGAGGTAAGGTAAAGCCTTCACCTCTTGAAATGTGCATTTCTGATCCAGGTGGATGTTGGTGGCCACCCACCTATCCCACTTTGACCCCCACAACTGTCTCTTTCAGTTTTTCAGTTTCCTTAATTATAGCAAAATTTACTATTTTTAGCAGTTTCTCGGGTCCTAAACTCCTGGTGCCATTTTGAGGCCCTAAACGATGTTTTCTTTGGCAATCTACCACCAACGATTTTCTCATAATTTCATCTTTTTCATTGTATTCCTCTGAGAGATCTTTCAAATGGGGTATCATGCACGTCAAACGGAGATAATATGACCAAGTCACGACCCCGGGAAGTTGGTTGTCCAACGAACCCCAACAAGGCCCATAAACTCTTGGTGTTACATCTCCTCGGGTTAGGGTTTTGGTTGTTTAGGGTTTTCTCTTATTATTCAATAATAAAAAGGCCCTTGAGCCTCATTGTAACATAGCTCAGAGGCATGTAGCCACCACATATCTTCTAAGAGATAAGCTACCATCACCCTAGCTGGCTTATTTCCCATTTCTGTTTGTACATTTATTTCAGTATTTTACATTAATGAAATGAAGTATTATTTTTGCTGCATCTTTGTATTTATGGTTATACCTTTAATTTTTTGTGTTCTTGTTTAAATCCGGATCTGTGGTGTCATAGTGGTCTACTCCTTCTCTATTTTTCTTTGCATGTCCCCAACAAGGTCGGGATATAAGGAGTTAGGGCTTGAACTAGTCGAACCTTTGCAAGACCGACCTCACAAATCTTGACAGCATCCCATGGTGGATGAACAGAAAGATGAGGGGGCAGGAGATCCTATCAAAATCTTGCTCGAACAATCCCTCGAACAACAAAAGAACGCGATGATGGACAACTTAGCCCAGATCCTTCAGCGGCTACCCAGGGGCGATGCATCTAATAGCTACTCTGGAAACACCACACCCTTTAAGGTAGAAGTTAACTTTGAAATCCCCATATTCGAGGGTTAAATAGATGAAGATGTTGTAGATAAATGGTTAAATCTACTAGAAGAGTATTTTTCTTTTCATAATTTTTTCAGTCGGGAAAAGAATACTTTCACTCTTCTCAAAGTAGCCCCCCACGTTAAGGAATGTTGGGAAACCTACTATGCCCAGAAGGATGAAAATATGAACTCACTATTTACAACTGCTCCCACTTGGAATTCATTCTGGGATGCCATAAAGGAGAAGTACTACCATGTTGGGAGCTATGAGGATAAATACATAAAATGGACCACTCTGTGGTAGCGAAGGGACCAAGATGTGCTGGAGTTTACCAATGTTTTTCATACCCTTCACGCAAAGTTGGGTATAAAGGATTATGAGAAGCATTTGGTGCTCAAATACAACAACTTCCTACACAGGTACATCTAGGATGAGATGGAGTTCCTGGAGATCTCCTCACTTGGCACGACATACCAATACGTTGTTAAGCTCAAGTAGAAGTTTAAACAGAAGAAGTGAGACTTTGGATCCTCGAATCTGAAGCGAGCGAAAGGCTTCCCCAAACCGTAGAACCAATGATAAAGCCAAGACAGTGTGACCCAAGACAACCAGTCGAAGCCGCAAGAAAAGAAAAACATCACGAAGTCAAAGGAGGACACAAGAAAGTGGTGTGAGTTCCATAAGAGCCCCACTCACAACACAAGTGAGTGTCGGACCAAGTAGTCTCTGGTGGCTGAGTTGAAGGTTTCAGAATTAGATGCATGTTCCGATCCTGAGTCAAAACCTTACAAGAGGAATGAAAAAGGGAAGCAGATCATTTTTGCGGAGCCTAGCACCATTGTCGCCACCGCCAAGATCTAGAAGAATGAGCCCAAAGATCCAGAGGAGGGAAAGCATATTTTCCACTCACAGATGTGGGTGAAGAGTTCGCTACAACGATTCATTGTTGACAGTGGGAGCCAAAAGAACCTCATTTTAGAAGAGGTCATGAAGCGGCCGGGACTACCAACCATACCACACCCGCAACCGTACATCATCGGGAGGCTTCACCAAGGATGAGATCTCCAAGTCCGCCAGCAATGTTGCCTTTCCTACATCATTAACCTACCCTTCATAGATGAGGTATTGTGTGATGTTGCACCCCTGGATGTTTGTGATGTATTATTAGGCCAACCATAATTATGGAAGTGACATGTTGTGTATGAGTCAAGGCCTCGTGCTGTTATTATTTCTTTGTGTAATACATTATACAAGATACCGGAGGTAGCCCCACCTACCGCCGCTTCTTTGATCTCTACTAAGAAAGGAAGTAAGATCATCTCCCAGAACAGGAAAATTATTTTCTTTCTGTTTCGCTCTCAAAGTAAGGGGAAGATGGTAGCCACATCCATGGACCCCGGGAAGGGTTCCTCCACGTAGAAAAACAATCATGAAATGATATAGGGATGTCTTCTCCTCACTTACAGGGATAACATTACATTGTACAGTCAAGCATTCGTTCGATCTAACTCCCAGAGCACCTCTACCAAACGTGCCGATATATCACTGCTCCATTTTGGAAATTCCAAGTACAAGCAACGACATGATCAACATCAGGTGTCACACAAGTTTCAGGTGGGCAACAAAGTTTGGTTGCATTTGCAGAAAGAATCCCTTACTAGAGCCCATCAGAAGCTCAGACCACTCTGATATGGTCCTTACACCATTAGCAAAGATGTGGGAAACAATTCTTTGGAGCACAACATTCCCCCATTCCTTGGATTGCACTGATTGTTCAATGTGGACTGCCCTTGACCATGATTCCCACCATTACTGGACACATCAGAGATTGTAGAATAGCTCACCAGGGACCAAGTTCAGCAGAAGTTTCCTCATCTCATGGAGGAACTCAATGCAATGGGGACCATTGCTTTCTAAGGGGGGAGGAATGATCCAAGTGGATGTTGGTGGCCACCCACCTATCGCACTTAGACCCCCACAACTATCTCTTTTAGTTTTTTAGTTTCATTAATTGTAACATAATTTACTATTGTTAGCAGTTTTTCGGGTCCTAAACTTCTGAAGTATTTTTAAGGCCCTAAACAAAGTTTTTTTGGCAATATACTGCCAACTTTTTGTCATAATTTTCTTTTCTTTTCGTAGTCCTTGGAGAGATCTTTCCAATTGGATATCATGCACGTCAAACGGAGATAATATGACCAATTCATGACCCCGAGAAGTTGGTTGTCCAACTAACCCCAACGGGGCCCATAAACTCTTGGTATTACATCTCCTTGGGTTAGGGTTTTGGTTTTTTAGGGTTTTCTCTTATTGTTCAATAATAAAAAGGCCCTTGAGCCTCATTGTAACACAATTCAGAGGCATGTAGCCACCACATCTCTTCTTAGAGATAAGCTACCATTGCCCTCACTAGTTCATTTCCAATTATGTTTGTAAGCATATTTCAGTATTTTACATTAATGAAATGAAGTATTATTTCTATTACATCTCTATATTTATGGTTATATCTGTAATTTGTTGTGTTCCCGTTTAAATGCGGATCAATTTGCTAGTTGGGTGTTGTAGTTTTTTCTTCTCAAAGATGTACAAAAATAACCCACTTCAGACTACGGATGACAAAGAGTCTCAACAATATAAATGGTTTTTAAACATTGTAGATCTGTAAAAAATTGATAGAAATAAAACCTGCCAAAGTCCTAATCTATGCTACAATCATAGTTAAACAACAAAAAGAAACAGTAATACCTCCAATCATCCAATGGAAACAAGATATACAAGGAATAGATTTTATTATAACACCTATGAAGGGAACAAATAGATGTTACCAGTCCCCCTCTATGGGATGGCTTCTTGGCTATCCTCAAACGTCTTCAGCTTGTGTAGAGTCTCTCTCCTCTATAATGTGTAACTTGAGCAAAAAAGGTGTGCGACAATGAAAATAATCAGAGTTACAACAGTGAGTGTAACAATGAAAATAACCAAAAGTGAATAATGAATGGAAAACCATTCTATTTATAGCAAAATATTGACTTATCCTCGAATAATGAGTAATAATAAAATATTATTAACCCCATTCTTGGAATAACCACTTGGAATATTTTATTATATATTTGGTTAGGAGGAAAAAGTATTTAAAATTTTATTAGAAAAATAAATAAATAAATGATTTATTTATCATCTCAAGGAATTGGTTAAGGAATAATAAATAAATAAGGATTTATTTAATTATCCCTAAGGGATTTGGTCAAATTTGACAAAGAATAATAATTAATTAGTGATTAATTAATTATTCTTAGATAAAAATAAGATAATTAATTATTTATCTGTTTATTTTTCATGATGGGATCAAATATGACAATGAATAATAATTGAACAATGGTTTAATTAATTATTCCTGGAAGAAAATCAAATAGATAGTGATTTATTTAATTATTCTTCATGGGTTTAACTATAAATTACTTAACAAAAGTGGTTTATTAAGTAATTTCTCACAGTGAAAGCAATTTTACTATGGTAAAATTGGCTTTAGATGGTGTAGTTCGATCCATCTAGTAAATTAGGCTAGATGATCAATTTTTTTGTGATAATAGATTGCCCCCCAATGTACGAGTGTTAGGAGCAAAATGTATGACCAAAGTACGTTGTAAAGACACAATCACTAGACAACACAGGGGAGTTAGAGAGAGAGAGAGAGACCAATAAAGTTGAAGTGAAAGAGGACGGGGACAGAGGGGGCGAGACTAATGCAAGTCTCCTTTTATGTTGTTGTACTGGACCTCAATTAGGCAGGGGAGGCATACCCATACCCGCCAACATAACTTAGTACAAAAAAAATGGTGCACCCAGAAACATAAAACTGAGCAATGAAGTACATGTTGAATGGTACATGACATGCTAGCATAATAGAACCAGAAAATAATCCAATATATCCCATATACATAATGCACCTGGAAAAACATGAGCTAGGACTAAATACAATAATATCTGAGTACATGAGATATAATGGCTCTTCCCTCAAAAAAAGGGTGGGAGGGAGGGTAGAACAAATAAAGAAGCCCTGTTGAACAAGGAAGGGCTCTACAAAACTAAATGGATCGTCTGAAGGAGACGTGCAGGCTATGAACACTGCGATCAGTAGGAACCAAACCCATCACCTCTGCATAACTGCATCTGAGGCTCCAACATAATAGGAATACATCTGGGCATGTGGGGGATACCTGATGGGACACCCCCTCATGAAGTCTGAAACATCTCACACACACCCGGGTATCACTCATACAATCTGCCGTGTCACTGGACCATCAAGTGTATGAATCACAAACATGAAATGACCAAATCAAAGGGAAATAATGAGTCTTTTTGCTTGATCCGAGGCACCGAACAAGAATGGAAACTGGAATCAAGATACACCATCCTCTAGGCTGTTCTTTTGGAATAAAAGAGCTGATGTTGACAGAATAAGGCCCGTTATAGGTGAGGCAATGAGGATCCTCAACTAAGGCACGAGGGAAAACAGTAATGTGATTGATGGACTGACACCAGGGATAATGGAAAATGTGGGACTGAGGGACAAATAGATGGTTTCAATTGTCAGAGCGTAAAGTGCATGGTTGACCTAGCAATGATTGACTCAACTCCGGAGGGGATAGGGGACAACATGACTGGAGGCCAAAATGGGCAACACAGGATGAAGGATCTGCAAAAATGGATGGAATACTGTGACATGATATAATGGGATGTGGAATAGACTCCATGGATGCAAAGGTGAGTTATTGTGGATGCTCTGAATGAGGGTGACTCGATGATGTTGCCACACATAATAGGCTCAGTGGGAATCATGAAGACATGTGTACATGATGGTTACTCATGATGAAAATAGACACGTGAGATGACAAGAATTAAGGGAAGGTGGTACTTAAGGTGCAAGTGTTGTATATGAAGAAATTTGATTTTGAGAGGCGACAAAGTGACCCTTCTTGGAAAAATGGCTTTTGGGTGAAGCGTCAAATCGTCAAAATTGAAGAAAGACCCATTATAATAATTGGTGATAGGTTTCCAATGGTGCTAATGGTTTGTCAAATGGAGCTAGGTCCGATCGCAATGTGTGACATAAAAACTATGGGTTTTCTCATAAAAGGGTGTGGTCCCTCCAACTTGAGAGGAGGAGAAGGCTCTAAATCTTGTGGAGATCGTAGTGTACAAACCGACCAATGGAATCAGGATCTACGAATTTCAGGCAAGTGGCCTTACTTGTCTAAAGATGGCCTTAATGCTTCTTATAACAATGGTTCCTGGTGAAGAATGAAGGGAAGAGGAAAATGAGAATGAACTACTAGAGGAGGTCTAGAATCATCCTCACCCACGAAGTCAAACATGGGGACTATGTGGACATAAAGTAGAATATTTGAAGATATGGTATGAAATGTCTATGATATGCGATGTGCAAATGGCTCGCCGGAGAGGCCGGTAGGAAAAACTATCCAAGGAATGGGAGGATAATCAACCATACCTATATTTGGTGGGATTTAGGCCGAGACTTATGTTAATCAATTGAGAATATGGCCAAGGGAAATCCATCATGCCCCCAAGAATGGGATACTTCCTGCAAACATATGTGATGGAGGGGACTGATCTGCTATGCAAGGGTGGGAATGATGCACCCTAGTAGGAGGATTTTGTGGAGTGCCATTGTGTTCTGAGTGCTCGAAAAAGGGATTCAAGCATCTCGACCCAACTTGGCACGAGATCCTCCAAAGGATGATAATGAGATGTAGGGGCCTATGTGCACCCCAGTATGCTATGGGTGTACTGGATGTATTTAGAGTGGTGGACTCCAAATATTTATATGTTTTATGTTATACATAATATGAGTGTGTATTTTTATATGACGATGATGGTTCACCATGTGTTTGTTTATGGTTGTCTTCTGTGGTATACATGTAATAAATTCCAATCTAGAATGTTATTTTCAATGGTATCTACATAGTTATTCTGGCCTCTAGGAACATGACTAAAAGTAATGGTTTCAAATTCACATACAAACAACTTAACTCCTAAGTATTTTCTAAATAGGACTTGGTTATGCACATTATACACATCATTCAATTGCATGACAAGTAGTAAGGAATCTAAACGAACATGAAGATGAAGGATTTGATGAGTGAGGGCATCGACAAATAAACGTATCATTGGATCATATTCGGCCTAGTTATTGGTGGCATATCCAATGCACATGTCATTCGAAAGGACTAATGTATGCAAGGGGGTAAAAATGGCCCAGGCTGCTAAGGCTAGATTCCTAGAGAAGCGACTCGCACTGTTGGCATGACCAATGTAGGGTGTGGATGATGAATCCATCTGAAAGGTATAAAAGACAACTGATGAGATGATGCAACCTACTGAACTTCATGGAAAAAATAAAGACACACAAATCAAAGGGATATGCTATGAGAAAAATTTATTGAGGTAGAGTGCATTAGGAGAATTAGGAAGGAAATGGCCTTCGAAATCCTCCAAATGATATGCCCCCTTGCGTAAGTGCAATGGTAATCAGGGGTAGACATAGCTTCCATGATGTCCTCATTAGAATGGAAGATGGGCATGTTAGCGCTCAAATCTGCCTTAGGCTGAAATAAGGCAAGACTCAAGGCCACATCAAACCACGCTCAGACTCGTAGCTAGCCCTACGAGGACAAGAGAGGGCTCTCTCCGGGTCAAACTCGGCAAAATATAATCGAAATGGCTTGAGATGACCGAGTTGATGACTGATTTTAGGCTAGGTATGAAGTACAAAGAGTTTACAATTAAGTTTTGATAATTTTGTTGAATTCAAGGGAAAGGCAAATTTAGGTGCGGGGATGAGGCACAGTTTTTGCAGAAGTCCACTTGGGGCAAGATAGGTGATTTTTTTGATGCCTTAAAGCAGGTATGATGGGTAGATCAGACTGGTGAGGGGCTAAGGAGAGAAAGGGGTCTCAAGGATTCTCCTTAAACTGAAGAAAACATAAAATATTAAACAAATTTAAAGGCAGAGCATAGCAATTTCATGGATTCTACCTTAACATTATTGTTATAACAGAAATTCATCGAGCTAATGAGTGAATACACAACTTACATACTGAGAGGAAACACACCAACAACACATAAAGCCACATGGATCCCAAAAGTGGCCAACCCTGGTCTTTCCTTTGCCAATAATGCTGATAAATATTTACAATATTTCTCAGCTATCCCGAGTCCACCTGAAAAGACTAAGAAATACATAATTAGGCAGCACACATTCCCTTGCCTCTAGGGGTCGAGCTCATCATCCTAGGAGCTGTTCAACCAATTCTTAACTAAGCCCTACAATCTAAGGCAGTCAAACAACTTGCCTCTATAAGCAGGAAACCATTCATTCATTACATTTTTGCTATTTTATGAATGAATCATCTAGAATAGGTAAATAAGTGTCATAAAAACATAAATATGCAATAATTACATCAAGGAGGGTGAAAAATCCCATCACAATTCAAAACAGGTGAAACTGGCTTGATTTGCTGAGCTGAGGAGGAAAACTGAGTCAAAACACCTTGTGCGCCACGCGCCTTTGCAGCTACGTTTGGGGCACTTCCCGACATCCCAATTGAGCTCAAGTTGGCTTGTTAGAAAGACCTGGATGTCTAAGTTCCAACCCAAGTGGAATTTTCCAATTTGGTTGCTATTTGACCCTCCAAAAGTGGATTCTCCCAGAAGTACTTCTTGCTGGTGCAAAAAGTGGCAGAAAGGTGATTTTCATTATGTTTTTTGAGCTTTTGATCACCAAAAGCTTGATGAAATGCCTTGGAAATTGTTGAGCATGTGTATTTCATCATGAGAAATCCAAAAATGTAAGCCACCTGTGATTTGGACCTCTCCATCTTGTGGGTCACGTGCTGAGCGCGACGCATAGAACCCAAAAACCTGCTTTGCAAGCCAAAATTTTGAAACGACAAAATTTTCTCCAAATTTGCCCAAAATTGGAGTGAAGACCCTCTATCATGTATCATGCTCAACTAGTGAAGCCTCGGCCAAAACTCGAAGCGGATCGGGCCTTTTGCGTTGTTTTTGTGCTTTGCTCAAACGCCTTTTGAGGACTTTCATTCTCGCTTTGCAAACATGCATGCGAGCCGAATAGTGAGTCTTCATGTTGCAAAGCATGTCCTTGTCCCTGTTTGCCTTTGCCAACAACTTTTCCAAGTGAGTTTTCACCCGGATGAGCATTGATTCCCAATCAATAGGTGTCAAATCATCGGGTCTCCTACGAGCCAATTCCCGGTCTTCACGAATCTTGTGCAGCTCATAAAGTTCATGCTCATCCTCCAACTGCTTGTTGCGCTCCTCTAAGTAGTTGATCACCCATTTAGTCATCTACAATTTCTTTTGTAGCGACTCATTCTTGGCCCTTTGCTCTCGGATAATCTCCTTAAGCTCTAAGTTGGGCGAACTAGTATCAACATCAATGATACCGGTATCCTGAACTCCTGAAGGACCCTCATCAACCATGGGTCTCTTGCCCCTGTCCTGACTTTGTACCTATGCTATAGATGGAAGCGAGACCCCTTCCACATGATGTGGAGATAATACTTGCTCTACTGATGATGTCAACTAGACCCCTTCCGCCCCGGGTGGAGATAGTACTCGTCGTGCAGCTGCAAATAAGGCCCTGGGGACTTTTTGATATGTCACATATGATGGAGAATCAACATGCTCGGTCTCATGAATTTCAAACTGCTATGAAGGCCCTCCCTCATCATGGACGATCTCTGGAGGAGGCTGTAGCATGGAAAAGAAATCACGGGAGATGAAATCCTCCCAAGCAATACCCTGTTGTGCCAACTGATGCATCACTATGATTTTGATCAATGCATAGTGATATATGCTCCTGTGCTGATGTGCCGGGGTCTTCCTCTGTACTAAGGGTACCATCCTCTCTATGTTTCGGCACATGAAAAATGGAATGCTCATCATACGTACCCGTGTGAAATGCATCAACAAATGTACATGGTACGCATAGAGATGTGAAAATCTACCCTCACAACTGAAATACCGAATGATGAGTTTCATCAATGGTGCAAACTCATCTTTCAGGTATCTGAAAGGAAAGGTTGCGCTCAAGTGTCTGATATATACAGGCTTGACATATGGCTCATAATAATATCTTTCCAGCATCTGGCGTTTACTCCATTCCTCCCCCACATTTGGTATCCCGGTGGCCTGAGAAATAGTGTCGGGTGATAAAGTGAAATCCACTCCGGCAAGGTTCACATGACCATCCTGTAAGTTAAGGACAAATAGACAGACTAGTTCCCGATGATACTGATTTTGTGAGATCATCTCACAATATTGGTAACATATTAGGCGCCGAAAACAATCCATTGCAAGCGGGCAAGCTTGCAATTGAGCCAAAGAGGTAGGCTCCTCCCTAACATGTTGTCCACTCTTGCCACCCGTGTGATACCTCTGTGGCACATTAGGCACATTGACCTCCGGTGTAGAGTCACTATCATATTCCTGCTCATATATTGACTCGGTCTCTGACATGTTCTCTAACAACAAGGTGGCTCGAATATATATATTTGCTGATATAAAACTGTGTGCCAAAAGTTGACTATTGACTTTTTGTCTCTTTATCAAAATACTGTAACCAAGGGGACATAAATGACGGGAATTGTTAGGAAAAGGGAAGCATTAGGGAAAAGGGAACAATGGAAATAAAATGAGGGAATTAGGGAAGGGACAAGGGGCATAGAGATGTTTTAGGGTTTTGAAATAAAGTAGGGATCATATGGTTATAGGAAAAGGGAGAGTTTAGGGTTTTGAGAGAGGAAGATGAAGAGTTTGATAAGGAATAATTGGGAAAAATAGTTTGGGGAATATAGGAAATGTGAACCAAGGGAAAAAGAAGCCTTGGAAACAATAATATTTTAAAACCCTACAGCAAACTTTGCACTTGAAACCTTATAGCAATTTGATGAACATGGAGGGTTTTGTACACTTGGTTTTTATGACAAAGAGAAGCTAATTTCTTCATATACACCATCCAAAAACAAAACCAAGTCATGATTGCAGGCCTACCTGAGAATTTAGGCGTGAGGAGAGGTAATTGAGAGATTTCTTGGTGAATTTGCAGGCACAAACCCTATGCGCCGCGCGCTTTACCCAACGCGTCGCGCGCTCTAAGTGCGATGCGCCTGTGTTAATTTACACAGCAGAAAGTGGCCTGATGCGCCGCGCGCCTATGCTGATGCGCCGCGCGCCCTGGAGCTGGCCCAAATACTCACAAACTTGCCTCAAACTTACAAAATCACCCTTGAATGATACTCTTAGCTCTCAAAATATGGAATAGGTTGCAAATGAGGAGAAATGACTTGATATAACATCCATTTTGATTTTTGCTCTATGAAAACCCATTTTTCTTATGTTTGGTTGTTGACACTTTTTCAAAATTAATAGGCTCCGACCTTTTTGGTTTCCTTCATAAAATAGGTTGAAATGATGATTTTCTCTGATAATTTTTTGCAGGGATAGCTCTGATATGCTTCAGCAAAGGAGACCAGGGCTGCACTTGAACAATTGAAGAACTGAAAATTTTGACATTTTTTACAAAAATGAGGTGGCGACTTGTCTTCAAAACAGATTTTTAAAGAGAAGTCCTTATTCAGCTGTACAATGGTGAGAATTATTGAAGTGATGATCTATATAAGACATCCCTCTGGCCTGCTAGTCTTCTAAGACTTTTCAAGACTAAATTAACTCAAACCCTAGACCAAGACCTAAAAATTTAAAATATGACTAAAAATGACTTGTGAAGCTTTATGACTTATCCTAAACCAGCAGTGATATGCACGAGGGGAATGAATGACACAGGCCACTCCATCAGAGTTATGAGATGCCTAACGAGATGCAACTGATGAAAACTGGTGGGACACCTAAAACAGGAAATGCAAAAAAGAGCTTTGCTCTCTGATGGAGGGATGACTAGACTGACTCTAACAGGGCGAACGGGAGGAAGACTAACTACATGATGCGACGGTAGTACCTAGTGCATCAACCTAAGAAAGAAGGTTCACATGTGCATCATCTCGAATGATAGACAACGAGCTAGTAGATGGAGGATCTATGGATGTTGAGACTTGGGATTCTGTCGAAAGAGGTTCGACAGAAGCGTGCGCAGAAACCTCATAAAGGTTTGCCTACGAGGAACTCAAGGATGATAATAGGTAAAGGATATGGTCGGTGGTTTCTGTCATCTCAACATCGGGGGGAGGGATCACGATGGTGGACCAGAGTCCCCCTGTTCTGGTTTACTAGTGGTACCAGAATCCATGAGTACAGGAGTAGGTGTTCCGCCAGGAGTCGTCTCGTATTCACAAAGCGCCTCAAGGCAATCGCGAAATTCGTTAAGATGAAGGAAACAATGGGAGTAGTGACCATGATGATTGCGCAAGGAACAAGGGTGATTTGTGCGTAAGGTTCTAAGTTTTTTGGGTGGAACTGGTAAGTTAGCATGGACTTTAGGGATATTTGACTCAGGGAACATTTCATGAAACAAAGGTTTGAGATGAGGAATCTCAAGACAATTATTGGTGGCGTTCCCAACAACTTTACACAAAGTGCATGGAGGTGACAACTTTGGGGCCTTGGGGGTTGGAGGAGCTTAGGGAGCCTTGTCTTTAAGTTCTTTCCTTTCAGATTTTCCCCCTATCTAGATGCTTTTCCAATAGGAGTGGGTTCTTGTTGAGGTTGTGATGGAACTAAAGCAACGACAAGGGTTGTAGGGACCAGTTGAACTAGGATTCAAGCATGACAAGGTCTTAGCTGACCACGTAGAATGCTTGCAAGGGGACCGATGTACCATACTAGGATCCCCGTAGTCATGTTAGGAAGGACCAAAGAAGCCATGAGATGGACATAAAATACTTCTGGAGGTGGAAATAGGAAAGGTACTTGGCCTGTATGGTAATTTCCTAGCGGAATAACTATTGGATGGTTGAGACCTGGAGGAACGATTCCTAGTGGAAACATAGGAGAGGTACCCACAAATGAAGGAGGTCCTCGGGGGTGGATCCGGAGGTCTTGGCTGGGATGGAAACATCAGTGCGCTGAGGAGCTGACTATTGATTGGATGTACCAAATTGCTTGACAGCAACCCATGACGCTTGCAACATGCAAACACTGAAAGAGTTAGGCTCTAAGACGAGAGGGGGAGGACCAACGAAAGCACCCAACACTGAGGAAACTTTATAGAATTCGGGTGAAACACTGGTGAGGGGAGTTGGAGACTAATTATCTGACACCAACGAGATAATTGACTCAGGGGAGGTCACAGATGCCGGCTCATAGTAAGTCAACTGATCGACGGTAACGATCTTCCCTTCATGGGGGAAGCACATCTTGCAGAAAACCACAGATGAAACGACTGACATGGAATATGTGTAACTATGACCTAAGAGAATGTTGTAATCTAAAGGGGCATCAATAACCTCAATGTATACATGGAAAATCTTGCCTGCAAGGATCACTAGACAGTTTCCGTACATGTTGAGAGGTTGGGAGGAGTGTTCATCCCAAGCACGCAAAGTGATGGTGGAGGGGGACAACTTAGGTGACTTAAGTTGTTTCCAAATGGTAGTAGACATCACACAGGTGGACGCACCTTCCTCAATAATGCATTGGGAGATAATGGCATTACAGACTCAGACTGGTATCTGGAAAGCAACGGATGAAGGTAATGGGGGATGTTTTGATGTATCAATTGGGAAGACAAACAAATGATCGTCAAAAGGATCTACTGCATCCAAAGAAGTTAGTAGAGCTTTCTTTTGAGATGGGCACGACTGGAGGAATTCCAGCGTTGACATGGCAGCAGGTGATTGTGCCAAATCATTTACTATGTTGTATGTATGGGCAACTCGGTTAGAAGTCATGTTACAATGTAATGGTCCATTTGGGATCTTGTGAATGACGTCAACCTCAGGTTGAAGGATTTTTAATGGACCATTTGGTGTCATAAGAGGCTCAACATATGCTTTGGTTTCAGACTCAGTGGCAGACGAAGTCGATGTCTTATCATATTGATGCGACTGAGTTTGCAGGTTGATATCAGAGGGATTAACCTCATCATAATTCATCATAAGGATCTGGTAGTCACCAGGACCAGAACGTTGGGGGCGATGGGCTAATAGACCTAGATGAGGTTGAGCAGCAACAAATCCTTGCTGAGGCAAAGGATTTGTAAGCATTGTCAGTTGAGATGGTGCACAATTCTAAGATGATTGTTGACCTCTAGAAGATGTTTGAGTTTCCCACATTTGGCACATCTGGGGTAAGAGAGGACACTCATGTGTATAATGGCCATGTACACCACAACATGCACAAGGCTTGTTCTTACGAATAACCTTGTTCTTCTTTGGTTGGCCGCCCTATTGCTGGTTGTTAGTATTAGGATGGTTCCCCTGCCGTTCACTAGGTTGATTACCTTGATTACCCCGGTTACCCTTGTTACCTTTCCCCTTATTCTTTTTCTTTGAATTTTGGGGATTCGTCGCACTTTGCTGCAAAAACACTTGACCCTGAGGGGGTGGTGGCTGCTAGGGATGAGGATGCATGGGAGGTTGCAGCACTAATGTTTAAGGGGTTGGAGCGCTCAGTTGTGCATAAGGAGGAGCAACGGTTTGGTAGGCAGGTTGGGGCCCTGAAAAAATGTTGCTAGCAGGAGGGGCATAAGTGTTAGAGGAAATGGTGACCCCCCTACAAATAACAATAAATTTGTTGAGTTTATGGTGAGGGATGTGAAAGGTTTCCCATGATACCGTCGACAGCATGAGATGCACCTTGTGCATTGGCACCTCCAGGACGAGGGAGATCTGGAATGACGGTATAAAAATAATTGTATTGTGCATAAATCAAGTCATATCACTAGTACAAATTGAGAGATTAGTGACTAAACGACTAAAAATGCTAGTCACCACAACTATTTCAAGTGAATTACTACTAAAATTAAACAATTTTAAGTGACCCAGCTAAAAACGACTAATTTAGTCTAGGGATAAAATAAATGACTAGATAATAAGTGACCCAACTAAAAATGACTAACTTAAATGACTAATTTAGTCCAGGACTAAAATATATGACTAGATAATAAGTGAGAAAATTAAAAATGGTTAACGTAAATGTCTGCTATAGTCCAAGAATAAAAATATGACCAACTAACAAGTACAAAAAGTATATGATTTAGTCATTTATGCCATTATTTTTTAATTGTGTCACTCTAGAAATGGAACATTGCAATTTTGATATTGAAGTGTTACATTTCACTAAATTTTAACACTTCAGATGGATTCAAAGATAAACTGGGTGTCTGAATCTATATGCAGTGTTAAAATTTAGAGATAAAGTGGTTTCTTCCCCACATTCATGGATGACATCCACAATAAACATGTTAGTGTGGACTAACACAACTTACTCAAGAGATTTGATCTAGGCATTAATTGATAGTTTAAAACTAGCCAAATACCCATCAACATTGATAACAAATTGTTTAGCTAACCCTTATTTTCCCTACGAAAATACTAAAGAGTTACCTTTCCACATTTGTAAATACATGTTAAAAAGAATTATACCTAACTTAATCACAAATTAATTATAAATTTATTGTTACATTTGACTCTGCTTTGATATAAAAGTGCATGTTTAAAAATCTCTTCAATGAAATGAATCTTTGAAAATGTAATCATAAAGGAATTATATAACTTATATTATTCACTTATAAGAAAGTTGGAAAACTTATAGAAAACATACAATAATTATAAATCTTAAAAATATCTTAAAAGACGAATTAATCTATTTTTCCATTTTCTTATTTTACAAAAGATTTTTTTTTTCTTATTTTCCAAGAAAAATGAAAAAATTCTCTTCAAATTCACAACTTCATAAATGTTTAAAAAGATAAAGGCTCTTCAATATCTTAAACCAAAACAAAGTGGTGGAGGGAAAAATCAAAGAAAAACTTAAAAAAAAAAGAGGGCGAAGTATCTTGTCATACAACATTTTCAAATGTTTTTTGCTATCACCCCATACAATTAAATTATTGGAAACCAACACCGAGTGGGAAAGAAACCAAAGAGAGAGAGAGGGAGGGGGACATTTTACATGTTAATGTAAATATATGCCATCAAAATTCCACGTGGATTCACAAGTGTTCGGGGGGGGTTGGAGCCATTTTCTCTCAGTATTTGGTTTCTAAACTAAAATTCCACTGAATTTGTTGGGGTTTTGGGGGGTTTTGTTTCATGGTTGTCCTGTGAGTTTAGTATCAGAGTCCAGTAGCCATGACATCAACAATTTGGTGGATATTTTGTAGAAAAACGATGGATTGGAGGATCTGTCCCTATGAATTCATGAAGCTCTGGTGCAAGAGGGTTTGAAGGGCTTGGCCCAACTTCTGGAAGAGGGCATCAAAGAGGAATGTTTGATGAAATGCGAAAGGAATATGTGGTGCACGATTGGTTTATGATGGTGAGTGTCATCTAGAATTGCACCCATTTAGGAGCTCTACAACAGGGCATGCGGATCCATGATTACATAACTAGAAGTGGAATTGAATTACATGTTTTTGTTGGAACTTCACTCTTCAATATGTATGCAAAGTGTAGGTGTATAGATATTGTGTTTGTTGTGCTTGAAAAAATTCTTGAAAGGGATGTCGTCTCTTAGATTGCCATCATTATTGGATATGTGTTCAATGAGAATGCAAATGAAGCTTTGATGTTTCTTAGACAAATGAAATAGGCAGGTCGCATTAAACTTGATTCTGTCACCATGGTGAACGTGCTCTCAACTTGTGCCCAGTTAATGTGCAATGGGCTAAGTGGATCAATGGTTATAATACTAGAACATGATTTGTGCTTGATATTATAGTGGGGACTACTCTCATAGATATGTATGCCAAATGTGGGAAAATAGAACTAGTACGCCAATCTTTTGATGAGATGTCTAAATGAGACATAGTTTCATGGAATTCAATAATTGGTGGTTATGGTGAGCATGTCGGGGAATGTATTTCCCAAATGCAACTAATAAGAATGAATCCTAACCATATTATGTCTATTGGTATTTTACTTGCATGCAGTCATGTAGGCCTTATACATAAGGGTTGGCAATACTTTCATTGTATGGATCTAGATTACTCTATCATGCCTAGAGTAGAGCATTATACATTCATGGTTGACCTTATTGGTCATTCTAGATGTTTATACGAGGTAGAGAACTTCATAAAAAACATACCATTAGAACCTAGTGCTAGTGTGTGGGGAGCCTTGCTTGGTGCTTTTAAAATTCACTGCAATAGTCAATTAGGAGAACATGTAGCCGAATGCCTCCTTGAATTAGAGCCTGAAAATTTTGGATATTATGCATTGATGTCAAACATCTATGCCATGGCTGGCAATTGGTATGGTGTAGAAAAAGTGAGAAAAATAATGAAAGACCGAGGATTGAAAAAGATACCAGGATGCAGTTATGTTGAATTAAATAAAAAGGTACATTGTTTCCTTACAGGAGACAGATCACATGCTCAAACAAATGAAATCTATGAAATGTTGGAGACTTTGGCTGGGAAGATGAAGGAGTCAGGATATGTCCCTAAAACAACCTTTACACTACACAATGTTGAGGAAAAAGTGAAGGAACACCTTTTGTGCAGTCACAGTGAAAAGTTAGCCATAGCTTTTTCTCTTATCAATATTCTTATCACTCAGAGTTTTTCCCTAGAAGTTATCAAAGAAGGAGTAGTCCAAGGTAACCACAAACCAACTTTTAGACTCAGGTTCTAGCCAACCTAAGTCTAGAGAGGGCTCTCTATTTATAATTTAACTTTGTTTGAATAAGATTTCAGGCTAGTTCTTAGTGTTCAGGATTGTTTTGTTTTGATTGGGTGGTGGAATTAAATATACAGATGGGCAGAGCAACTATTTAGACCATTGGGCAAAGGAGTCAATCAAGAAATGCTTAAATGGATTTGATCTATCACTGAGGTAATAGTCCAGAGAGAAACCTAGCATAGCAAAAGAAAATCTGCAAGTTTAAATGGATGAAAGTCCTAACCAGGGCCAAGGGCAATGAAGAATCCTTAATCGGGATTAAGATGAAGAAAGGAAGGATGGCCAATAGCAAAGGGCAATGAAGAATCCTTAACTATGGGCCAAAGGGGGGATAAACTATGGAAGTAAGGGAGCAACTAAGAATTCCCAGACCAAGGTAGTGTAGTAGAAAACATAAAGTAAGCAAATAGTTAAAATAGAGAGCACTTTATCATTCCATGTTTTCTTTTAATATTTTATAAGAAACACATATGAATATTCATAACATGAAGAGAAAACAGTATTCAAACATGAAAAATGATACTTATTTGTTCCAATTTTGCACAAGAATCCAGTGAAATGTCCTTAGCTTTATTTCATTCCCAGCAAACTCGTCCAGTCTTGAGTACAAAAGCTCCTTGGATAAAAAATAATATGTCTACATAAATGTATTTTAATCCACCCTAATTACTTAAATTTGTGAAGTATTTATACAAAAATTGATACAAAATATCTCATAACTACATGAGAATTATTCTAGGAAACAGAAAATATCTTCAACACGAAGATAGAAACAAATGGAGAATTGTCTTCTAGGTATCCCTTTTATTGTGACTGTGCTGGCTATTGCAACTCAGACTTGGCTTTTGCAGTTGCCTTGTAATTACGTACTGGAACCACTTTTATCTTCTACCTACTGATACTCTTTACCTGTGTTGTTTGATCCTGTCTCACCTATTTAACCTGGCAGCTGTCTTTTTACCTTTTAGATTTACTATAGTAACTTATAGTAAATCAGTCAAACTGGTCCACCATTCACTGTAAGGTAACTTCATCCTGATCATTTTCCTGTAGATTCGATCGGATTCTATATACTTAGCAAAATCTGGTTTTCTTGTGAATAAGTGATTAACTTCATGTTCTATGTAGAACAAATTCTCCAGGCCATCATAAAGCACTTTTCCAATGGTTCAAGATTTCACCCCTGAAGTACTAGCTTTGCTTTTGGCCAGCTTGTTTAACTTGTCAACATAATCTTCCTAGGTCATCAACTTGTCATTTATTACCAGGGGACTTGGAAGTCCCTTTTCTCTTAAGATTCCATACTTTAGCATGAAGCTGTCAATGTTTGCTTGAATGCTTTGACATCTTTTCTCCAAATTTAGCATTAAATTCCTTTTAGTGAGAACCTTTTTCTTCTCTATGATTGTTGTTGTTCTATCCTCTATATCTAATTCATCAAGTTCATATCTATTTTTGTTGTTCAAAAATGTAATCAACTAATTAGCTTCTTCTGGTTTATTTCCTAGTTCCTCCACTGTTTTGTGGATTGCTTCTATAGTTGTCTTGACCAATTTTATTTGCTCAAAAATAATTTGAATAGAAGGCCAAACATCATTGACGGAATCAATGATGTTGGCCCAAAGGATTTCTTTCATGTCTCCCAATGGTTCTTTTAGTATTAAATCCTTTTCAAGGGCTTTTATCCTTTCGACGATCCTTAGATTCCTTTGAGTTTCCTCTTTATGTTGTATTTGTGTAAGTTTACAGTTGGTTTCTAAACTTGACACTCGTTCTCTGAGCTTCTTAAGCTCAGTGGCCTGGATACTCATTTCTTCCATGGCCTTGATCAACTCTGCAGTCTTCTCTGTGGGTGTCTCTGTGGCTGTCAATGTAGATGTGCCCGCTGAAGTACCTATCACTAGCAAAGCAGTTGTTGGTGGAGTTGTTGGTGCTAATGCAGTAGCCAAGGTGGAGGGTACTGTTGTGGAAACTATAGGAATTAAAGTATGATGAGTGGTAGCCAACTTACTCTGCTTGGACTGTATCAAATTATCCAATTCTTTCTCAGTTTCCTCCAATTGGTCATTTAACTTAAGGACTAGGTCCATAAGTTCTTCCTCCTTCCATGTTTCTAAAACTTTAGCTATTTGAGGATGATGAAGAGGAGTAATCTTGAGCTACTTCTTCAGTGTAGCTAAGTCATCATTTTTCTTCTTTATCAGCTGTTATGTTGCTTTAACATACTTGGGATCATGTCCCATCTCTATGACTAAGTCCTCTAAGGACTTTATTCTAGTGTCTTTGGCCTGAGAAGATGCCTTTTCCAACTGGAATTGTGCCGAGATGTTATTCAGTGAATTCTAAAGTTGGTGGGCTACTATGGCCTTGTTGGTCAAGGTGGAATATACCATTTCTCCAGTTTGTTTGTGCAACTCAATTTGGTCAATAGGATGGATATTCTTTGCCAATACCCCAAAATCTCTTTTTAGGTAGTCTACCATTGATTTTGGTTGTTGTATGGATGGCTTCAGAAAGCTCATCCACATTTTTCCTTCCTTTATGTCAAACGCTAACATTAGCCTTGTTTAGTTCATTGGAGCCATCCTGAGATAATGTGCATAGCTTTGCACCTTCAACCTTTCATTCCTTGCTTTAATTTCCTTGTATTTTTCTCTAATGTCTTGGCTTTGTCCTATGGGAGCCCTGAAGGATGATACTTCCACACTCTGTTTTCTTTCTAGAATTTGAGTTTGAGAGGTGGAAGGTTCTTATGTCCATCCTGAAGGAATGGTATGCCCACTTTCTATTCTCTCTACTCCTGAAATCCCTGTTGTTTCCTCAGAGTATTCTTTCTCTGCATATGGGTTTAACCTCTGCCTCTTAGCAAAGATTTGAGCAATAGGCCTGCTGGAAGGAGTGGCCTCCTCTATGTATCTCTTAAGGTTCCTCTCCTCATTTAGAGGAGTCTGCAAAACAGGAGGATTACTCATGATTTTTTCAAGTTGAGCAAGTTCCTCTGAAATTTCAGGTTGTTCAAACTCTTCTGGCTATACTGAAAGCTCTGGTTGCTTTGATGGCCCTTCTTGTTCTGAAGGCTCTAGTTGTCTTGATGGTCCTGCCTCTGCTGAATGTCCACTATGTCCCTTTGATGGTCTCTGAGGCTGAGACTCTCCTGGCACTTCTACAAAGGAATCCTCATCAAGTCTTCTGTCTAAGTCCATTAATACATTATCAACAACAACTTCTGTACTATCTCGATCTATCAAAGTGCCTTCCGCCCATTCAAATTGATTAGCATATTGTTCAATTTCAAGGATTCCATGGTGGATGTAAGGAGATAGCTTATTCTTTTGTCTCCTATTACAAATGAAGCTGTAGGGGCCATAGGTCCACATGAAACTCTATTTCAGTTTCAAACTTTGGAGGATTTCCTCTGCCTCCTTTCCTGCTTCCCCACTGTTACAAATGAATGGGCCCAACTGATCCTTTATTCTAAGTTGGGCTTTCTTCTTAGCTTTTACAAAGTGCACCTCATCTGAGTTGATCATTTGCATGTAGTACTCCAGAGCAAACAATCTCATGAGGAGGTATCTAGGCAATTTGTAAGGTGGCAATTCACATCCATAAATTCGGATTTCAGTATGGTTTTGGTACAAGTACCAATCCCCTACTTTGTATTGCTTGGACAACTGCAGGACTCTCCTAATGTCTGCACTAATTCTGGGTGGAGTGCTTCCTAGTAGAATTGTTATCACAGGATAAACAAAGAGGTCTATGAAATCTGTATAGGAGTATTGAGAATCATATTGGTGAATTAAAGAAGTCCAGAAGATTGCTGATCTGGGGTTCCCTCTGGTATCAAGCTTTTTGAGGGCAATTGGACACCTATCATCTTGTTAATACAAGAATAAATGATACAGGACCAAAGAATATTTGAACACTCTTTCATTTTCTAATCTCATGAACTGATCATGCATTTTTTGAGCAACAAACTTGGCATAATCAAATATGATAGCTGGTGGTTGGCCAAGAGAGTAGATTGACATGAAGGATATTAAGATTTAATCCACAAATTCACTTGTGTTGTAGCTTAGAACATTGGATATCATATCTATAATGTCTCGACCAAGGCCGGAGCATATAGTCCATATAGAAGGAGGAGGGTCCTTTCCGACAAACTGTTCTTCTCTGATGAAAATCTGGAATAAGTGAGCCAGTTTGATTGATGTGAGGGTAGGGTATCTATTCAGCATTTCTACAATGGAAAAATGGGTTAGGCTTTGGCTTAGTTGCAATTGAAGCATCTGGTTAATGGATTCAACAGTGATAATAAACAGAACAGACTGGTCTGGGGTCCTTACTGCCCTCTGGATAGGGTCATAGTTTATATGGCAGTAATGTACAATCTCTAGGAATACATGCACTCTAGGGAACTGGTACTTAGGCAAACATGATTCTCAAAGTCGAATGGAGTTGGCTTGGTTTAGGTACTGGTCTCTATAATTGCAAAATATTTTTAAAGGGGATTTGTTGACAAAGGTGTCTTTAACCTAGAAGTCTTTGTCTACAAGTGGGAGGTGGTCCAAATCCTTGTGGGGAGTCGTAATGGGCATGAGATTTAGTGCAATTAGGGTTTCCATCCTTGGTTCTTGTGGATTCAAGGATGGGGCAAAGGGTTTCAGGGAAATGGGGAACAATTGGTCTATTTCAAAGTATTCTAGGACTACCAAGTGGCTTAATTCACTAAATTACTTAGTATTTAAAGAAATTTAGCTCAGGTTTGGAAAGAAAATAGGGTTTCTCAGTGGAAATGAGGTAAATACCTAGTTTCTACTGTTTGAACGGATTAATGGTGTTGGTGCACTATTTGCAGGAAGCGCACAGGTCTGGAAGATGGTCTGGATTTCAGCGGCTTCGGAAAGTTGACGGTTGGTAGTTGAACATACTCTGTGCTTTGCATCGATTCAGAATGTCCTTTTCACAATAAAAAATGAAAAACTATGAGTTTTGTGGTTTTATGTGTAAAGTGAATGATTTTGGCGGGTATAATGGGAAAACGACAGTTGGCACCAAGCGAGGATCTGATGTTTTGTCGTGTAGCAGAAGGCAGTAAGCAGAATCCATTGCACCACTTTTCGGGATAAGTGCTTTTGTGGGGATGCCTCTTGATGCCATTCATCGGGTGCCACGTAGTGGTGGGGTGAACAGTGAAACCGCTCACATCGGGCGGGTAAAGGTCAGCCTTCGGAAGCTGCCCGATATGAGCGTCAACCATTGGATCTGAAGGGGTCAAATCGCACAGTGGTCGAGGGTATGATTTGATCAGAGGGTTAATGGAGGGGCCCGACCAAGTATTATTGAGCGGAAAGGTTAATTAAATGCGGATTAGGAAGGCTTAATGACGTCGGGGTCGATATGATTGGAGGAACAGGTTATTAATTAATCACTGATTGATTAATTAACTCCTTTTTGTTTAGCAGAGGATTATGGCTCTTAATTAATCGCGGATCGACTAATTAATCCATTTAATTAATTTACTAATAAGGTTTATATTTCAAACCATCGGGGCGGGATATTACCATATGGGATTTTAATAAAACATATGGGAAAGTGGGTTTTCTTCTCGGGAGTTAAACAAATATAATCAAAATTAAAGTTAATATAAAGTGAAAGCGAGAAAGAAAATGCGCTAAGTATAATGTATTGATATTTATTTTTATATCCACATCAGCACATCATAACTTTGGCTAAATGCTTTTTGTGGGCTTTTTTGCGGAAAAAGGGGTTTTAGGTAAAGTTAATTACTTTCCCTAGGTAAATGGTGATTTCACCTTAGGAAAAGGGATTTTTATATGAAATGAATGTATTATGGAGGGAGTGAATGTTGGTAAAGGGGTTTTTAATACTTAAAACCTATAAGTTATTGGGCGAGGGTCCGGTCCCTCCAAAAGTCAGAGAAATTCTCTGAGCCCCTTTAACTTTAGGTTTTAGGTGCTTTTGACTTTGTTCATGGGAAATTAGTTAATTGAAAAGTGTAATGAGTGAGGGAGGTTAATTAATTTGACTTTGTGGATTTTATATATGCCCAATTATTATTCATACTTGGAACTTTGATGATGAAGGTGATCAACATGCTTTTATCTAACAATCATCACAATTCTGCAACCATTCTTCTACTTACCCACCTACTCATCCTACCATTTTTACTTCTCTTTATTAGGGTGCACTTAAGCTAGAAAACCCTTATTAAAACCTTTCCTTTTCTTTTACAATGGTATTCTAACTAAGTCTAACCTTATTACATCCAAGGGCTCAGATTAAACAGTTGAGCTCCTTTTATTTACTCTACCTATCTACTTATTTGCTAATATTAAACAATTTGGTCAGATTTTATTCTCTATCTCTAAGCATGAAATTCAAAACATGGAACAACCAAGAGTAAACTATTTGGTTACAATGGATTGTGGCATAAGTAACAAGTTGCACACAATCATTATTATACAAAAAGTAGAATAGTAGTGTCATTTGGACTTGCACACTTTCATGGCCTTTTTCTTTTTCTTTGGGGTTCATTTTTCATCTTTTTTGACCTTTTTCATTCTTTTTGTCCTTTGATTTTTCTTTTAGGACATACCCTCTTTACATTTATTTTTATTTTTTATTGTTTTACAAATATGGAAAACATTTGCAGAAAGCCAAGGTATGTACATATTACAGATTTAACCTTAGCCATTCAAAAATTATGACACCTATTGGTATAGGAACATAACAATGGCTCCACTTGGGGATGGCATTTCCTGGTGAAATGTCAAGAACCAGTAGATCAATGGTCTTCTGAGTTACTATGATTTTACTCTACAACTTCCCTTTTACTTTGTTGTTTTATTGATATTTATTGCTAGTCAAACATTTGAAGGTTAGGGCCTCCTCTTCGGGCTTCAACTCCAAATTTTACCATCCAATCCACACTAAACCTTATGAAGGATATAGTATGTACAAATAATTAGTGGAATCAGTTACTGGGATCTATATAGTGCTTTAGAATTTGACCATTAACTGGTCCTCCTTCTATTTCTGCACCATCCAATTCCTTGAGAAAATAAGCATTATTACCTCTAAAAGCATAAATAATGTAAGGACCTTTCCATAGGAAGTCAAACATCCCATGTTTCCCTTTATTTCCCTTCTTGAATCCCATTTCAAGACTTTATCCCCTAGATAGAAATCTTCTAACTTGGTTCTTTTGTCAAATGCTTTCTTGATTTTCTCCTGCACAACTTGGGACCTAATGTATACTTGTTCCTTGGTTTGCTACAAATGAATTGTCTGGTTGATCCTTCTCTGAATATCATTGGGCTCAACCCGTGCTTCTTGGAGTAATTTCATCACTGGAGTTCCCAAAGAAGATGGGAAGATAACCTCCATTCCATAGACTAGCTGATAGGGACTGGTACAAATAGATTTCTTTGTGGTCAGCCTGTCTGCCCACAAAGCATTCACTAGTTTCTTATTCCAAGTCTTTCTATTATCTTCCAATTTTTTTTTAATAATATTCATTAAGCTCTTATTGGATGATTCTGCAAGTCCATTTCCCTGGGGATAATAGGTTGTGGAATGACCAAGGGTTATGTGATATTTGTTACAAAAATCAATCATCCTTTTTTATTTAAAGGCTGCAGCATTATCTGTGATAATTTTGGTAGGGAAACCGAATCTGGACAGAATGTTGGTCTCAAGAAAACCTATTATGACAGTATCAGTGGCTTGTCTTGATGGGATGGCTTCTATCCACTTTGTAAAATAATCTGTGGCAGTTAAGATCCATCTATGTTGGGCAGAGGAAGGGGGATGAATTTCACCAATGAAGCCAAGACCCCACTATTGAAATGGTGTTTCAGTTGATATAGGTTTCAAAGGTAATGGTAGTAGTTTTTTTTTCCTTCAAAAATTTGACATTTGTGGCATGAGGTTACAAACTTTTTCACATCAACAAACAGAGTGGGAAAGTAAAAACTAGCCCTTAAGATCTTATCAGTTGTTGTCTTCCAATAGAGATGTCCCCCCACAGCCACCTGCATGAAACTCTTGCAAAATTTTATCAAATTATTCCTTTAATAAGCAATTCAAAAAGATGCCTTCATGATTTTTCCAAAACAAGGCATTGTCAATTATGAAAAACTTTAAAGATTTCATTTTTAAAAACCTACTTTTAGTCGTGGATAGCTCTGGAGGATCTTGAAGGTTTTGTAGAACATATCTTATGTTAGCATACTATGGTGAATCTGTAAAGGCTTGGCTGATCTGTGGAGTCGCCATTTCATCTCCGTTATCCAGTTCTGCAATGAAGTCTATGTCTAGGGCCTGATAGTTTGATTCAACCATTAGCTTACCCAAACCTTGGCCTTTTATCAATTTGGTGGGTTTAATCTCTAAATCATACTCTAATATTGTAGCTATCCACTTTCCTTTCTTTCCATTAGGTCCATCCTGAGTTAAAATGTCTTTTACTACAACATTGGGGACATAAGCTACTATATGAGTGTACAAAATATAGACTCTGAAATATTTAAGAGCTTTAACCAGAGAAAAGGCTTGTTTTTCCATTATATTATATTTCAAAGGTGCATCTCTCAGGGCTTTACTGATGAAAGCTATTGGTTGTCAAAACTCTGATCATTTTTCTGCAAAAGGACTACAGTAATTGTGTGTTCTAAAGCAAAAGAAAAAATGATGAACTCTCTATCAAACATTGGGCTGATGAGGACTGGAATCTGTGTTAAGACTAACTTTATATCTTCAAATGACGTTTTAGACTCTAGATTCCATTTAATGGTCAAATCCTTTTTTAACATGCTATTTAGTAATCTAATTAGCTCAGCTAAGTTAGAGATAAATCTCCTCAAAAAGTTTATTTTGCCTAAAAATGCTTGAAGTTCTTTGATATTATTGGGGTGTGGTATCTGCAAAATGGCTTCAATTCTAGTTGGGTCAATCCTGATACCATCTTTGGAGATAATGTGGCCTAATAATTTCCCCTCTCCAAACCCAAATAATGATTTCTTAGGATTCAGTGAAATTCCATATTTCCTGTATTTAGTAAAGACCTACCTAAGATGATCCAAGTGTTGTTGATCTGATTTGGAGAACACTGTAAGGTCATCAAGGTATATTACTAGGAAATCATGGATTTCTTTAGAAAAGGCTATGTACATTGCTCTTTGAAAGGTGGCACCTACATTCTTTAACCCAAATGGAATTTTCACATACACGAAAGTGCCCCATGGGGTAGCAAATGCAGTCTTGGCCTGATCATTTGGGTGGACAAGGATTTGGTAATAACCAGAGAACCCATCTACCAGTGATATTCTAGTGGACCCTACTACCCTCTATAATATGTGATCCATTTTAGGAAGAGGATAGTTATCCTTAAGAGAAACTTTATTCAAATTCCTAAGCTCAACACACAACCTGATTTTGCCAGTTTTCTTTCTAGTGGGTACCAAATTGGAAACCCATTCTGAGAACCTAATTGGTGCAATAATCCTAGCTTCATACATTCTTTTGATCTCCTTCTCAATAGAAGGCAGTAGCATAGGGTTGATTCTTCTAAGCTTATGTCTAAAGGGCTTTTGATCTTCTTTTAGTGAAATAGTGTGTTGTATTATGCTAGTATCATAGGATTTCAGGTCCTCATAATTCCAGGCAAAAACACCTTGGAATTCTTTCAGCAACTCCATATATTTCAGTTTTTTATTGGGAGGTAATGATTTTGACAATTTTATCAGTTTGGGATGCTCTTCAGATCCTATATTACATTCCTCAATGTCTGATTCCAGGGGTTCCATTTTGGGCTTTTTAGGAACATCGTTTAAATCAAATAATTCCTCCAAAGGTGTTAATCCTTTGGGCAAAAAAATTGTCTTTAAGGTTAATAACTTTGGTTTCTTCATCAATCATTTCATCAATTTCCATTTGTTTTAGGTTTTGAATGTTTGATTCTGTAAACTTTGTGGGGTGAAGTCTATCTATCTGATCATCTTATAGTTTGTTAATTTCTACTTCATCGAAGCAATCCAAATCTAATGCTATGTCTGTGCCTATGTTATTATTCACAAATTCATTATCCAAAGTCAAGAAATTGTTAATTTGCTGATCATTCTCAAAGACCCGCCAGTTCTTCAAGTTGTCAGGAATTGAAGGTCGGTGCCTAACCTCAGTAGTGTATTGATGATTGGGCTGGAATGGAAACTTTCAAGTACTAGCAAACATGGCTAAGTTGTGAGCTTGCATGTTATGTTTTCGTGGGATAACAACAAGATTAGTTTCTAAAAGGGTATTCAGTATTTCTACAACTGTTCCTATATACAATCCTAACCTAGGGCCTTTAGTCATATAAACAAATTTAATTTGTTTAATTATCAACTCAGAATCTCCAATTATAGAGGCTCTTATGGCTCCTAACCTTTTAACCAGTTTCAAACCTAACAGAAGTGCTTCATATTCAGCCATGTTGTTTGTACATTTAAAGCTTAATCTATATGTGTGACCCTCCAAATGATTGTTTTCTAGGTTGTAAATCCATACACCTGCTCCTGCACCTAGTTTGTTAATTGACCCATCAAATTCAAGATGCCAAAAAATTTCATGTTCATAATTCTTACTGTCTGGAGGCACAGAATCTTCTTTAACCAAGGTATCTAGGTCATCTTTCTTATCTGAAATTTCATGAATTTGGACATTTTGATTTTCTTTTAATACTGCAAATTCTTTTGGTTCTGTTGTTATGTTGTTTGAAGTGTCTTCTTGATTAGTTTCAACATTGTAAAGTATGAAAGAATCAATATCAGAATGTACTGAATATATGGGAAAGTTTTGATGCCTCTTTTGGGTACTCACTACATACTTCATTAGTGTCTCTCTATACAATTTCTTAAGATGTCCAAAGATTGATATGGTTGCATAGGACATGTCCAGTTGCAGAGATCCTTGGAGTTTAGCACCCCAAGATCTAGACAACAGTATACCATACTTAGGGGGTATATCAGCAACAACTATGTCCATAAGTATGGTCTTGGTAGGGTATTGAACTAGGGAAACACACAAATCTTCTATGAGTCCTAAGCACTTAACTTGGCTTGAATCAAAGGAAAACAGATCCTTGTAAGGCCTGGTGATATCCAAGTTAAGCTTTTACATTATGGACTTAGGCATAAGATTATGTGAAGCCCCAAAGTCAAGCATGGCATTATGTAGGATTTTACATGGATGTTAAGGCTAATGTAGAAGGGCGGTATCCCTCCTTCAACTGGATTTCATTAACATAAGGTCCAAAAATTAATCAGGTTGATCATTAAATAAGTTTAGTGAATCTTCGTTTTCAACGAAGTTTAAAGATTTACTAATTTTAGATCTGTAAGTTTCATGTTTGGCCAATTCTGTCAGAGGCACTTAGATTTTGAGTTTGGCCACCTCTGCTCCCAAATTGAAAGCCGAAGGGGATTTGTCTATTGGAGCATTTGTAATCTTAGCACCAGAGTTCTGAGCAGTCTATTCTTATTTTTCATCGTTTGGAGTGTCCTTAATGGGATTTTCTGATGTTATTTCTAGAGGTTGTTCCACTATTCCTTTAAGGGTAACTGAAGTGGAAGGTTTCTCATTAAAAGGTTGGTTATCAGTTACACCTTCAATGGTGGGACTGGGAGGGTTTTGATGCAGTCTAGAAAGGATTTGCAGGGTTTTTGTAACTTGAGGATTCTTATTTGTAGCTTTTACCTTCTTAGGCTGGTTAGGCACTGCTATTTTATTATGATCAGGAATATCAGGCTTCTTTTTGCTTCTCAAGTTGTATTGTTTATGTACTTCGAAAATAGCTGAGTCATACCCTTGCTTATAGTCAAAGGATTCCTCAGTTTGGGCCTGTAATTGTTGAAGCATGTATAGTTCTTGATCATTTTGAGTTAGGAAAATAGTTTCTTCATCATCTAAGCCCATAATGTTGATCTGGGTGTCTATCTCGAGGTCTTCTTGGTGGGAAGTCTCGGCATAATGTGGTCTAATATTCTGATTAGGCCCATTTTTACCAGTGTTTTGATTCTAGTCTTTCCTAAAGTTTGGATTCCTTACTGGATTAGCCTGTTGGTTATCCCAGTGAGGTTTCCTTTCAATGACTTATATTATATCCATCAACCTTTCCATTTCATTAGCTAAAGCATCCATTTTCTAGTTAAAGGGTGAAGTTTCATCTTTCAGAGGTGTTCTTCTCTCATTTCTAACCCTGGCTCTCTTGGATAACAGATTGGCTTCTACACTAACTGCTACACTTTGCATATCTTCAAGGGTAGGTGGATTCCTTTCTCTATGTTGAAAAGCCATGTCTGTGTCAAATCTATCTAGAAACTTAATCAAGGCTAGGCCAAGTGGAGGCCTAAGGTCAATTGGGATTGCATTATACACATTGTTAAACCTGGTGTAGTAGTCCTGAACAGATTCGTTTGTTCCCCTTTTAAGGTTTTCATACTCAGATATAATTTGAAGGGGATTCTTTTTCTTCTCCCATCTATAATAACTGTTGATAAAGAACTTCTAAACTATCTATACTCTAAGGAGGCAAAGATCTAAGCCATGTTCTCACTTCTCTAGCTAGACTTTCGACAAAGATCCTCATTTGGACATCTCCTATGTCAATCTCATGGAGTTCAAAATAATTTGTCATTTTCTTAGTGTGTTGTTGTGTTGTGTAAGTTTCAGTGCCATCAGATGAGGTAATTTTACTCTGATAATCTACTAGTAAGACACCTTGAGGAGTAGGCATCACAAGGGGGGCATACCTGAGTGCCATGGCTCTAAGCTGAATAGGATTGAGAATAGGAGTTGGGGTGACTAGATGGCTTGGGACAACAAGGGGAGTTGAGGTAACAAGGGTTATGGGTGTTTGAAGGGTAGTGATAGGCTAATGGGGGAGTGAAAGTATGAATGGAGATGAGGGATGATTTTCAGAGGGGTGAGGAAACAATGGTGAGCTAAAAGATGTTGAAGTTGTATCAGAAAGTTCAGGGAGTCTATCAGTGGTAAGGGATGACTGAGGGGAATTCAGAAGGTACTGATCAATTGACAAGTTGGCTCGTTGGACTTCAAGTACTCTAGTGAGTTCTAGATCTAGGACTGTGTTCAAAAGTTCACTATTAGACTTGGTTTTGAACAGAGAGAGGTCAAAATACTTGTCAAAAGGGATGTCTTCAATGAATAACCACTCAAAAGGGCAAGAATTGGATCTAAAAATAGGTCTAGGGCTTACTGAACTTTCCTGTCTTCTGATTATTCTCGGAATGAGGTTTGGATTTTCAAATATAGGGGGACGATTGGGATCATGGTAGGCCCTGGTATAGTGAGTTCTCCTTGAAGCCAGATTTCGAGCTTTTTATGATTATTTTAATTTTTTATGAAATTTTTTGAAATAACTTCTAATAACCCTTTAAGATGCTTAAAAATAAAAATTTGAATTTCTCAAAGGTTTATTAAGACTGAGGGTTTTGAATCCCCAGTATGGTCACCACTATGTTATCACTCAGATTTTTTCCCTAGAAGTTATCAAAGAGGAATAGTCCGAGGTAACCACAAACCTACTTTTAGACTCAGGTTCTAGCCAACCTAAGTCTAGAGATGGCTCTCTCTTTATAATTTAACTTTGTTAGAATAAGATTTCAGGCTAGTTCTTAGTGTTCAGGATTGTTTTGTTTTGATTGGGTGGTGGAATTAAATAAACAGATGGGCAGAGCAACTATTTAGGCCATTGGGCAATGAAGTCAATCAAGAAATGCTTAAATGGATTTGATCTATCACTAAGGTAAGAGTCCATAGGGCAAGCTAGCACAACAAAAGCAAATCTGCAAGTTTAAATGGATGAAAGTCCTAACCAGGGCCAAGGGCAATGAAGAATCCTTAACTGGGATTAAGATGAAGAAAGGAAGGATGGCCAGTAGCAAAGGGAAATGAAGAATTCTTAACTATGGGCCAAAGGGGGGATAAACTACGAAAGTAAGGGAGCAACTAAGAATTCCCAGACAAAGGCAGTTTAGTAGAAAACATAAAGTAAGCAAACAGTTAAAACAAAGAGCACTTAAGCTAATTCTGATGATATCATTCCTTATTTGCTTTTAAAATTTTATAAGAAACACATATGAATATTCATAACATAAAGAGAAAATAGTATTTAAACATGAAAAATGATACTTATTTGTTCCAACTGTGCACAAGAATCCAGTGAAATGTCCTCAACTTTATTTCATTCCCAGCAAACCAGTCCAATCTTGAGTACAAAAGCTCCTTGGCTCAAAAATAATATGTCTACAGAAATGTATTTGAATCCACCCTAATTACTTCAATTTGTGAAGTATTTATACAAAAATTGATACAAAATATCTCATAACTACATGAGAATTATTCCAGTAAACAGAAAATATCTTCAACATAAAGATAGAGACAGATGGAGAACTGTCTTCTAGGTATCCCTTTTATTATGACTGTGCTGGTTGTTGCAACTCAGATTTGGCTCTTGCAGTTTCTTTGTAATTACGTCTTGGAACCACTTTTATCTTCTACCTACTGATACTCTTTACCTGTGCTGTTTGATCTTGTCTCACCTGTTTAACCTGGCAGATATCTTTTTACCTTTTAGATTTACTATAATAACTTATAGTAAATCAGTCAAATTGGTCCACCATTCACTATTAGGTAACTTCATCCTAATCATTTTCCCATAGATTTCATCAGCTTCTATATACTTAGCATAATTTGGTTTTCTTGTGAATAAGTACTTGACTTCATGTTCTATGTAGAACAGATTCTCCAGGCCATCATAAAGCACTTTTCCAGTGGGTAAAGATTTCACCCCTGAAGTACTAGCTTGGCTTTTGGCTAGCTTGTTTAACTTGTCAACATAATCTTCCTAGGTCATCAACTTGCCATTTATGATCAGGGGACTTGGAAGTCCCTTTTCTCTTAAGATGCCATACTTTAGCATGAAGCTGCCAATGTATGCTTGAATGCTCTGACATATTTTCTCAAAATTTAGCATTAAATTCCTTTTAGTGAGAAATTTTTTGATCTCTATGATTGTTGTTTTTCTGTCCACTATATCTAATTCATCAAGTTCATATATGTTTTTGCTGTTCAAAAAGGTAATAAATTGATTATCTTCTTCTGGTTTATTTCCTAGTTCCTCCATTTTTTTGTGGATTGCTTTTGTAGCTATCTTGACCAATTTTGTTTGCTAAAAAATAATCTAAATAGAAGGCCAAACATCATTGATGGAATCAATGATGTTGGCCCAAAGGATTTCTTTCATGTCTCCCAATGGTTCTTGCAGTGTTAAATCCTTTTCAAGGGCTTTTATCCTTTCGGCGATCCTTAGATTCCTCTGAGTTTCCTCTTTATGTTGTATTTGTGTAAGTTTACAATTGGTTTCTAAACTTGAGACTTGTTCTTTGAGCTTCTTAAGCTCAGTGACCTGGATACTCATTTCTTCCATGGCCTTGATCAACTCTACAGTCTTCTCTATGGGTGTCTCTGTCGCTGTCAATGTAGATGTGCCCGCTGAAGTACCTGTCACTGGCAAAGCAGTTGCTGATGGAATTGTTGGTGCTAATGCAGTAGCCAAGGTGGAGGGTACTGCTGTGGAAACTGTAGGAATTATAGTCTGATGAGTGGTGGCCATCTCACTCTGTTTGGACTGTATCAAATTATCCAATCCTTTCTTAGTTTTCTTCAATTGGTCATTTAAATTAAGGACTAGGTCCATAAGTTCTTCCTCCTTCTGTGTTTCTAAAACTTCAGTTGTTTGAGGATGATGAAGAGGAGGAATCTTGAGTTGCTTCTTGAGTGCAGCTATGTCATCATTTTTCTTCTTTATCAGCTGTTCTGCTGCTTTAACATCCATGGGATCATGTCCCAGCTCTATGACTAAGTCCTCTAAGGACTTTATTCTAGTGTCTTTGGCCTGAGAAGAGGCCTTTTCCAACTGGAATTGTGTCGAGATGTTATTCAGTGAATTTTGAAGTTGGTGGGCTACTATGGCCTTGCCGGTCAAGGTGGAATATACCATTTCTCCAGTTTGTTTGTGCAACTCAATTTGGTCAATAAGATGGATATCCTTTGCCAATACCTCAAAATTTGTTTTTAGGTAGTCTGCCATTGATTTTGGTGGCTGTATGGTTGGCTTCAAAAAGTTCATCTGCAGTTTTCCTTCATTTATGTCAAAGGTTGACAATAGCCTTGTCTGGTTCGTTGGAGCCATCCTCAGGTAATGTGCATAGTTTTTCACCTTCAACCTTTCATTCCTTGCTTTAATTTCCTTCTATTTTTCTTTGATGTCTTGGCTCTATCCTGTGGGAGCCCTGAAGGATGCTACTTCCACACTCTGTTGTCTTTCTAACATTTGAGTTTGATAGGTGGAAGGTTCTTGTGTCCCTCCTGAATGAATGGTATGCCCACTTTCTATTCTCTCTGCTCCTGAAATCCCTGTTGTTTCCTTAGAGTATTCTTGCTTTGCATATGGGTTTAACCTCCGCCTCTTAGCGAAGGTTTGAGCAATAGGCCTGCTGGAAGGAGTGGCCTCCTCTTTGTCTCTCTTAAGGTTCCTCACCTCATTCAGAGGACTCTACAAAACAGGAGGATTGCTCATGATTTGTTCAGGTTGAGAAAGTTCCTCTGAAATTTGAGGCTGTTCAAACTATTCTGGCTATTTTGAAAGCTCTGGTTGCTTTGATGGCCTTGCTTGTTCTAAATACTCTGGTTGTCCTGATGGTCCTACCTCTGTTGAATGTCCATTGTGTCCCTGTGATTCTCTCTGAGACTAAGATTCTCCTGGAACCTATACAAAACAATCCTCATCAAGTCTTCTATATAAGTCCATTAATACATTATTAGCAACAACTTTTGTACTATCTCGATCTATCAAAGTGCCTTCCACCCATTTAGATTGATTAGCATATTCTTCAATTTCAGGGATTCTGTGGTGGATGTAAGGACATAGCTTATTCTTTTGTCTCCTATTACAAATGAAGATGTAGGGGTCATAGATCCACATGAAACTCTATTTCAATTTCAACCTTTAGAGGATTTCCTCTGCCTCCTTTCCTACTTCCCTACTATTACAAATGAATGGGCCCAGCTGATCCTTTATTCTAAGCTGGGCCTTCTTCTTAGCTTTACAAAGTGCACCTCATCTGAGTTGATAATTTTCCTATAGTAATCCAGAGCAAACAATCTCATGGGGAGGTATCTAGGAAATTTGTAAGGTGGCAATTCACATCCATAAATTTGGATTTCATTATAGTTTTGGTACAAGTACCAATCCCCTACTTTGTATTGCTTGGACAGCTGCAGGACTCTCATGATGTCTGCCCTGATTCTGGGTGGAGGGCTTCCTAGCAGCATTGTTGTCACGGGATAAACAAAGAGGTCTATGAAATATGTATAGGAGTATTGAGAATCATATTGGTGAATTAAAGAAGTCCAGAAGATCACTGATCTGGGGTTCACTCTAGTATCAAGCTTTTGTAGGGAAATTGGAAACCTATCAGCTTGGTAATACAAGAATAAATGATACAGGACTGAAGAATACTTGAACACTCTTTCAATTTCTAATCTCATGAACTGATCATGCATTTTGTGAGCAACAAACTTGGCATAATCAAATATGATAGCTAGTGGTTGTCGAAGGGAGTAGATTGACATGAAGGATATTAAGATTTCATCCACAAATTCATTTGTGGTGTAGCCTAGCACACTGGATATCATATCTATAATGTCTTGGCCAAGGTCGGAGAATATAGTCCACAAATAAGGAGGAGGGTCCTTTGGGATAAATTGTTCTTCTCTGATGAAAATCTGGAATAACTGAGCCGAATTGATTAATGTGAGGGTAGGGTATCTATTCAACATATCTCCAACGAAAAGAGGGGTTAGGCTTTGGCTTGGTTGCAATTAAAGCATCTGGTTAATGGATTCAACAGTGATAGTAAACATAACAGACTGGTTTGGGGTCCTTACTTCCCTCTGGATAGGGTCATAGTTCATATGGTAGTAATGTACAATCTCTGGGAATACATGCACTCTGGGGAACTAGTACTTAGGAAAACCTGATTCCCAAAGTCCAATGGAGTCGGCTTGGTTCAGGTATTGGTCTCTATACTTGCAAAAGAGTTTTAAAGGGGATTTGTTCACAGAGGTGTCTTTAATCTGGAAGTCTTTGTCTGCAAGTGGGGGGTGCTCCAAATCCCTGTGGGGAGTCATAACATGACATTTAGTGCAATTGGGGTGTCCATCCTTGGTTCTTGTGTATTCAAGGACGAGGCAAAGGGTTTTAAGGAAATTGGGAACAATTGGTCTATTTCAGAGTATTTCAAGACTACCAGGTGGCTTAATTCACTAACTTACTTAGTATTTAAAGAAATTTAGCTCAGGTTTGGCAAGAAAATAGAGTTTCTTAGTGGAAATGGGGTAAATACCTGGTTTTGACTATTTGAATGGAATAATGGTGCTGGTGCACTATTTGCAGGAAGCGCACGGGTCTAGAAGGTGGTCTGGAGTTTAGTGGCTTCGGAAAGTTGACGGTTGGTAGCAGGTTGGTAATTGAACATACTTCGTGCTTTGCATGGAGTCAGAATGTCCTTTTCACAATAAAAAATGAAAAACTATGAGTTTTGTGGTTTTATGTGTAAAGTCAATGATTTTGGCAGGTATAATGGGAAAACGACAGTTGGTGCCAATCGAGGATGTGATGTTTTGTCGTGTAGCGGAAGGTGGTAAGCGGAATCCATCGCATCGCTTTTTGAGATAAGTGGTTTTGAGGGGAGGCCGCTGGATGCCATTCATCGGGTGTCACGTTGCGGCGGGGTGAACAGTGAAACCACTCACATCAAACGAGTAAATCTCGGCCTTTGGAAGCCACCCGATATGAGCGTCAACCTTTGGGTATGAAGGGGTCAGATCGCATGGTGGTCGGGGGTATGATTTGATCAAAGGGTTAATGGAGGGGCCCGATGGGGTAGTAATGAGCGGAAAGGTTAATTAAATTCAGATTAGGGAGGCTTAATGATGTCAGGGGCGATATGATTAGAGGAACAGGTTATTAATTAATCACTGATTGATTAATTAACCCCTTTTTGTTTGGCGGAGGATAATGGCTCTTAATTAGTTGTGGATCGACTAATTAATCCATTTAATTAATTTACTAATAAGGTTTATATTTCAAACCATCGGGGTGGGATATTACCATATGGGATTTTAATAAAACATACGGGAAAGGTGGTTTTGTTTTTGGGAGTTAAATAAATATAATAAAAATTAAAGTTAATATAAAGTGAAAGTTGGAAAGAAAACGTGCTAAGTATAATGTATTGATATTTATTTTTATATCCACATCTACACATCATAACTTGGGCTAAATGCTTTTTGTGGGTTTCTTGCAGAAAAAGGGGTTTTAGGTCAAGTTAATTACTTTTGCTAGGTAAATGGTGATTTCACCTTAGGGAAAGGGATTTTTAGATGAAATGAACGTATTATGGAGGGAGTGAATGTAGGTAAGGGGGTTTTTAATACTTAAACCCTATAAGTTATTGGGTCGAGGGTCTGGTCCCTCTAGAAGTTAGAGAAATGCTATGAGCCCCTTTAACTTAAGGTTTTAGGTACTCTTGACTTTGTTCATGGGAAATTAGTTAAGTGAAAAGTGTAATGAGTGAGGGAGGTTAATTAATTTGACTTTGTGGGTTTGATACATTCCCAATTATTATTCATACTTGGAACTTTGATGATGAAGGTGATCAGCATGCTTTTATCCAATGATCATCACAATTCTGCAACCATTCTTCTACTTACCCACCTACTCATCCTACCATTTTTACTTCTCTTTATTAGGGTGCACTTAAGCTGGCAAACCCTTATCAAAACCTTTTCTTTTCTTTTACAATGGTATTCTAACTAATTCTAACCTTATTACATCCAAGGGTTCAAATTAAACAGTTGAGCTCATTTTATTTACTCTACCTATCTACTTATCTGCCAAGATTAAATAGTTTGGTCAGATTTTATTCTCTATCTCTAAGCATGAAATTCAAAACATGGAACAACCAAGTGTAGGTTTTAACCCCGTACAGAAATTACCTGCATATGAATTCTAAATCACAGGAAAAATAAAAAAGTGAGAGCATAACACATAAAACACATATACACATAGATTTCCCACTGGATCTCAAAACCGAGACTACCAGCTTGATTTTTCATTATTTTCCTTCAATGTTACAATACATATTTATACATGCTGAAGCATCCAATACCATGGACCGAAAAACCATCACGTCCAATACCATGGACCCAAAAACCATCGATCCAATACCATGGACCAAAAACCATCGCGTCCAAAAAACATGTGCGAAAATCGTGCACAAACCATAGGTGGGTCCGCCCAACCTAACATAGGGTCCAAAACCAAAATTTTCTGGGGCGCTCCCACGGACCCCATAAAGTGGGGTTACGGGTACCCTTCAAACCTCTTGTTAACTATGTGGAAAGAATATAACACAACCCAACATGATCTTATACTTATTCACCATCCTTAGCTGAATGAGAGACCACTGCAGCGTGGGTCTCCTCATCTGTTCCCAAGTCTGTTTCAGTAGGACATTTGCATCTGACCCTAGGTCCAAGTTAACCTAATCCATTTCATACTCTCCTATTTTCGCGGTCAGTCTCATCTCCTGTCTCGTTCTTGTTTTATTCTTACCAATATTTCACACTACGCGCGACTCATCCAGAGCATTTCCGACGCATATGTTTATGAGCTCTTGTAACCCATTCATAGCCTTGCTATCACACAATAGCTTCATGCAGGTCTCCAACAAGGTTGTAAGCATACAAGGATCCATCTCCTAATCAGGCTTATCCTTGCTTCCTGAGGTGGAGCCCTCAATGAAGCTCTTCATCGCCTCCATGAATGTTTCACGTGCATGCTCCAAATCAAAGTCAGTCTCCTTTGCTGGAGCTTTGCGAACCCATCTACTACCTTTGGGCTATTTCCCCTTGTCATCTCCTATTGTGACTCCACTTCAGAGCACTATATTCATGTTTGGATCCTCTTCACATGGCTCATACCTCATCATCTGTAGGTTCTCAGTTGGCAGAGGTGGTAGTGCCCCTTTGTCATGTATCCTAGCTATCAGTGTAGCACAATCTTCCATTTCATGATCAAATAGAGTACAATACTTGCACGACGGACACGTTGGGTTAGTGCAATCGTGGTCATAATGTCCTAGTCCTCTGCAATTGTAGCAGATCAATAGTCCCCGACCTCTTCCAAGTCCTCCTCCACCTTGGCTTCAACTACACTCCTGAAATCCTCTTCGCGCCATCCCCGCGCTATGGTTAGGGGGCCGCGTTTTTTCCTGGATCGTATAGGTAGGAGTTCTATCCATCATCAATTCGTAACTTCTACAGTTACACTCATCGCGCCCTACCAATCTATAAAAGTTGTAGAACAGTTGTTGCGGTGTCTGTACAAACTTTTGCAACAAATGACAATTATCTGTGGCATGCTTTCCTGCTACCTGACATATAGCGAACCGAAATGCAGGCCCCGTGCTTGGTCTCACTCAAGCTTCCAGCATCAAAGGTATCAATCCTCCTCCTGCAATATGGTTCACAAATACCAGACAATGGTCTTTTTCATGCCCCTGACTCTTGCATTTCAGACACCATAAGTCTTCGTGCACCTTTGGTCGAACTGTTTTGTCCTGCTTCGAACTTTGCATCTCAAGGAAAAAATTTTTCAAATGCGCATGGATCTGCTGAAACCCTAGATTTGGATCTTGCATTAGTGTTTCATGCAGCCTCATGGAAATCTCCAAGGCCTTTGGTTGAGTTGTTATCTTTTGTTGTGACAACGCAACCCTTAAGTGTGGCAGGAGCGAAGCCACAAACCACTCGCGATGCTGCCTGTATGTCAAGTTCATATTAGCTTCATGGATTTTACACTTCAACCTTTGATCTAATTCCCAAGGTTTCTCACCTGGTTGCATTACGATTTCCTTTAACCCCACAGTAGACTGTGCTTCAGACATAGGTCTATTGAATTCTTTATTCAGTGTTGTCTGGATGTTTGTCACTCTAGCATTTGGGTTATCATTAGAGTACTTGATGTGCCAGGTTAGTGTGCGATCCTGCAGAGCACTAACCAATGTCGCCTTCTTCATGTTATCATCTGTAATGCCTTAAGCTTCCCATACAAATTTTACAATGAACCAGAATTGGTTCGGGTCCTCATTCCCCAAGCCTTTGAACGAATGCAGCTTCACTGAATTTTCCATACTGAACTGCGGTGGAGGTGGAGATGGTATGGGTGAATTCACAGGTGATGGTGGTGAATTTGGAGGTGGAGTGGGTGGAGGTGGTAGTCACGGGAATCCTTATCTTATTAACTAAATAACACTTCATGAAGAAACTTGCGCTATTCCCTCTTCGTCACCTCGCGGTGGTCAAATCAATGGACTATATTCAAGACCCTTTCTTTCTTCGTTCCTATAAGGTTTTCTGCTTTGTGTAGCTCCAAACATCAAGGTAGCTGCATAACCCATTTTTTGCACAATAACAATTTAATCCAAGTATTCAAATATTTCATGTACTTACCTCGCGGTCCTTTGAAAAGAAATGCTTCGCCTCACTGTAGTTGATTGAGGTATCAACTATGAATTGAGTTACAAATCCTCCTATGAAACAATTGATCCAATTATTGATAACACATGCAATCTTGTCCTCAGATGCTTCCAATTTCTATACTAGCTCCAAGGTCCAAACAATAGGACCATCAAGTTTCCACCTTCCTTGGTTGTCTGCTAGCTTCGCGATCCACTCGTATAGCTCAACTGAAAAGGAACAAAAAAGGACTTCGTGTATTTCTGTATATAGGTACCTGTCCAGCCATTGTTCCTTTGTCAGTCGCAGACTTTTGTTCTCCAGCGCTGCGAATTCCTAGATATTTTTATCCAACCAATCTTTGATCTCTTTCTTAGTTTGATTCCAATGATACGACATCACACATCTCTTATGTAGATTCTGGTCCTGGCAAGAAACCATTTGTTGGCTTATTGGGGCCTAACCCAGGTTTAGTGTTAATTAGCTAAACAAATCCCTACACTACTGGCCCTTTTCGCATTGGCTCGGGGAGCATGGTCTGAAGTCTCACCCAAAGCAGCATGGCGGGATGCTAGAACCATGTTTCTGCACCCTGAGATGGTCGTGATGTTGTTTTATTCCTTTTATTGTTGTATTCGCACAAGTCGCTTCGCTCTAGGGCGAGCCCTCTATTCTACCCTTCAATACCTCCGCTAAAAGGTACGATTGACCTTCGCGCAACCTTAACCTATGGCTCAGGTACTTTCGTGTTGCTATGGCAGCATACTGTACAGATTCCCAAACTAGTCTAAGTGTCTTACTCATCTTGTTAAACAATTATATTTAGCACTGTGTAAACATATATTCTTATTTGTGTTTAGTTCTCCAACATAATTATACATATTCGCGCATCACATAAGCATTATAAATGAACTTCATACATAAAATGACAAGATACATCAATTAGAATAGAGACACAAAAATTTCATAATACTTCTCTTTATTGATATCTTCCAAGTGATTACAGACTCTATCCACCCTGTGCACACAGCTGCAAGGGTCCGCGCACTCAGCTGCGGACTTCCACCGTAGGCCTCTGTGCACTCAACTACAGAGCCTCTACCTATGCTACAACTTGAAACTTAGACTTTCTACTTTAGAGCTACAACTCTCTTACATGATATTTCTATTGATGTCTCCAAAACTGCTTAAAGCTTAGCTCTTTTTATACAATCCCATGATCCGTGAACCATGGGTGGATCTTTTACAACCAAATTTTACTTTAAAAAACAAAGGGCGGACAACCCTTTATGGCTTATGACACCTTCGCGCTCCGTGACCACAAAATGCGGAGTATTTACAAGTTTATTCCAAAATCTAACAAAAACATGAGTTTTAGCCCCAAAGCTATCATTTGGGGGATCCCGTTCCCAACATCACACCATTTGCCAGAGATCAATAGTCACTTTCATATTCACCCTACCACATATACATGCCTAGTCAACACCACATCAGTGGTATGGACTATTGATTGGCTTGTCTGCAATTTTTTAAAATTTATCTCTTTAGGAAAATAAACAAAACATGTTTATGGGAGCATATGGAGTCTGTTTTGCAAGAAACAAGTTGCATTGAATTCATGATCACGATCACTACATGGTCATTCAGGTTCCACACTGATCAAACAATTTGGAAATTCGAGAAACTTTTTAAGCACCTGATCACTGCCTCATGGCCTAGCTTGGTGACTCACATGGGTAGAGAGGGATGATCGGAATTTCTCTTGACAGACATTATGCACCATACACTAATCCAATCATTAGCTTAGTGCATGATATATCACCATATGCCTTCATAAATTAATTCACATCATGAAGATATTGAGAGGTTATGAATCATGTATCATAGTGATGGAGTATGAAAATGATGAGGGCTTATAAATTGTATATGGTGGTAATGAAGTATGCAAACATGGACACTAAAATCATGTTGTTTTCAAAGGTAGAGGGTTAGAGGTAATAGATACCATATCCAGATCCCATCACACCATTCATTCCCACATAGTCAAATCCCATCATGCCATTTTTCCCCACCTACTATGAATGAATATCTATCACCTGCATCAATACCATGAACAAGCCATTTAGTTGAATTCATCTCAAGCCATGCTCTGCTTCGACATGTTGTAGTGCCCAAAGCTCACTCTCCTTTAGTGAACTCACTCTGTTAATAGTTTGTGAACTCTCCATTCTCCACCATGTCGTGAAAACTTATTTTAATCGAACTTAGCACTTCTGTGTTCTACTCCATCTCGTCACTTCCATTGCAAGTAACATACACAATCATGTTTGTTTAAATAAATAAAATTGTCTTGTAACAATAGAACATATATGTCAAATGAAATAAATTAGAAAAAAAATTATGTATCATATAGTACCTTATTTAACTTGTATATTAGGTTCTACCGTTAAATCCAAGTGTTGTATTATTTTATAAAGCCCTTAAGTAGCCTAATAATCTGGATAGAATTAAAGAAACAAATTAAAATCATCTCTAAAAACAATGTAGGTTTAAAATCATTTGAAAATTTCACAAGCTATCAAAATTCTATGGAAACCAAGAATAGAAAAATATATTCCAAACCATACTTTAACCTTTCCACATATATGAAATCCAATTCAAAATATAGGGGTAGGAAGAGACTTCTATGAGGAGCTTTCTTGTAATATACAAAGTCTTACTATTCTTAGAAAGTAAAATTCCATATTAATTTCCATCTATGTATTTTTTTTTAATACCAATCCTGGGTCCTTGTGCCTTTATGACAGTTCGTTGAAATCTTGAATTAGTCAATCATCATCATTTCACAATATCTGATCTCAACCACAATGTTTAAAAAAATAATAATAAAACATAGTAAAATAGAGAATGTAGGGATGATATGAATAACATTCGAGGTGTTTATACTTCACTCATACAAAATATAAACCAAATCCTACAAATTTTTAAAATGGGGGCATACCTCTATCTCTTCCCATGTTTCTCTAAACTCTGAAAACATCCAACAAGAAGAGGTGTATAGATAAATATTGAATTCACCTTGTTGTATTACAGTGTTATCAACCCCTCCAAGGCCACAATTTTAGTTCATTTTTAATGGATTTTCATTCTTATACATTATTTAATTCCCTTTCTTATCTTCTCCTTCATGCATTCACTGAAGCTCGAACGAATTTGAAGCTACATGATTGAATGATTGTAGGATAGTGAAGAGCATAGGAGAAGGCGTGATAGATATTAAGAGGGAATATTAGGGATTCTTTGTTTTGTAAACCTAGTAATACTTGTAAGTTCAAAATGAATCCTGCAAGGAATATGATGAGAAATAATGTAAAGGTGTGTTTTTCAGTTAGAGGAAAGCTCATTCACCATTCCATACTCCAAGAAAGGACCAAAAATCATAGACTCATGAGTGGAATGACTTGCAACAGATCCATCCTGCAAAGTGTTGCGTTAATAGTTTCATGCTTCTTACCCACATGTTCTGTTAATAACAAAGCTCATCTGCAGGTTTCTCCCTATGTCATAAATTCAGTTTTTTGTTTTAAATCATAATGAGACTCCGTACTAATACTCTATTTTGTGATCACCAAGTTTGCGGGGAATAATTCTTTAAGAAAAAAAAAATCATGTTATGCCTCTTAATTTTACTTAAATGTTTCTCTTAATTTATTTTCATTCAGTTTCATATTATTCTATTATTATTCTCTTTAGTTGCAACTCTTTGCGCTCCATATATTTTATCCATATCTTGGACTGATTTCAATGAAAATCTATCTTTCACCAAAAAAGCTGGTTATAAGCCACTAATGGTTCATTTCACTCTTGTTTGCTCCACAAAATATTGGAGTCAAGTCAAAACTATTTTTTTCCATTGAAAAACATACTTTTATTTGTGAGAACAAAAAGTATAATCTTGTTACATAGAAAAAATTTGAAAAGTACCACGAGGATGAGACAAAAAAAACACTAGCATATAACACCTTCAAGACTAAAGAGAGTGCCCATGAACAATAGACAACTCAGTTGAGAGAGGAAAAATTAACCTTGGAGCATACAAAAAGCATCACATGCCCCAAAGGAGTGCCCATTGATAGTATAAGACAAAACTATTAGAAACTAAAAATGTCTTAGAAAGCATACCTAATTTAAAAAACCAAGGCCAAATTTATACACACAACATCAACCTTCTTCAAGAAGAAACACATCTTTTGAATGAAGATTAGCTACATTGTTGTGTTCCAGAGACACGTGTGGACCTCAATGACACTGAATTCCCCCTGAAAGGGACTTGAGCATATTCTTCCAAATATCAAAATGAAGAAACCTAAGCTTTGATCTACAATTAAACCATTCCAAAATCACTTTTGAGTTCCAAAAAATACGAATACATTTTATGCCTTTGAGGAGAGAAATTTTCATAATACCCCATAATGCAAAAAGTTTAACTTATGTATTGGTTCTTAGGTCAACTTCCAATTTTCCTTTGAAACAACGATTATGGGTGAGATACAAAATCCACTTAGCACCACAAGTATAGCTTGCACAAGCCCCATCAAAAAAACCCCATGAATTGTGATCTAGCACCATAGAAGGAACCAAAGTCCTAGTCTTCTCAAATTTGGGAGGGGCTCAATAATCCATAACAAATACCCAAATTTTGTGGATCACTTCAACACATTGATTTGCTAGTTTTCAAAGAGACATTTATTCCTTTACAACGAGATACCCTAAATTATAAAGGTGAGAAAGTATTTAAAAACAATGAATAGTATACTCAGCCAAGCCCTGAAGAATTTCTTGTAGATTGGAACCCATCCAAGAGGTTTTAATATAACACTGAAACAAGGAAAAATACCATATTTGTCTAGAAATCAAGAAGGAAATGAATATATGATTAACATTTTCCTCACTCTATTTGCATAGGATACAGATATTAGGGCCATTTCATTCTTTCTTGAGGAAATTTTCCCACGTTAGAATTTTGTTTTCGAAGGCTAGCCATGGGAAGAGTCTGCACTTCAAGGGTGCCTAACCTCCCCACAGATAACTAAACCACTATTTGGAAACACATAGTTTAGAATTTTGAATAACAGTAAGCTTCTAAACTAATGATAGTATTGTTAGAAAGATTTCTTCCCCATATAATCTAATTCTTAATAAATTCTCATAAATATATTCTATTCTTATTAAGTTTTATGATATACCATTCCCATTCAAGCTGATAATATTATATGAGTCATATTTCATGAGCAGACATCCATAGCTTTCCACCTATACATAGCCAATATGAAGAAACAAATGTAAGAGTTTGCAGACCTCTGGCATTAAGGAAATCACATAGCTCATCTGAAGAACATAAATCTTGTCCACACCCTAATCAAAGATCCTTTCAAAGACAAGTATAACTCCCATCCCATTTTTTTTAAAGAATCCAATTATCAACCGCTGGAAAGGCTCTTGAAAGGATCCTACAAAATATGGACCCCTTCTTACAACTTTTTTTGGGCATCCTAATCCACTCTCCCATAGAAAAACTTAGAAATAATTTCTTATCATTAAAAGGCTCCAACGACTCTTACCGAAGTTAATTTTCTAGGTTCACTTAGTTTATAATGCAATAGAGAATTGTTTCAAGCTCAACAAACCAAATCCAACTAGATTTTTGGGAAGATCTTGCTTCTCCCATTTCATTAGAAAAATACCTTTCTTTCCTGGCTTTCCTCCCCAAAGGGAAAATGTGTAAAGTATTTGAATAATCTGAAATATGCTAGTAATAAGACGACATAACGCCATCTAATAGATAAGAATACTATCCAAAATAATTTTTATAAGAATAAGACACCCTCCGAAGGAGACCCAATGATTTCACCATAAATTTTTTTTTCCAACATCCTCCTGATTATCTAGTATTAATTAGAAACTCTGTAATTTTTAGGTTTATATAGTGCTAATGGTGCTAGAAACCACCAATATATAGGGGGTCTCCCATATATGAAGTCCCAACTAGACCTCACACCGATTGGAGTAGGACCGCCATCCGAGAAATAGGCTCGGCTATTATAATCTCAATGATTTGTTTTTCTTGCAATAAAAAAATTAGAGAGTACACACATACTTTCGAGATAAGTAAGCGAGTTACCCTTGTGAAGTACTCAACTACAATTTGTATAAAGGTTTTTTGACAAATGAAAAAGAGAAAGTATTCTTTAGAAGAAAATTAATAGTATTATCCTAATAAATAGACACACATATATAAAAAAGAATCATTAATTGTCTTGCAAAATAGTTTGCAAAGAAACAACGATCATGAAAATAAGAGATGCACAATTCAAGGATGCATACTAAATCCAATGAAATGGTTCATTTTCCTTAGCATATATAAACAAAATCATACATCACAAACAATGAAAGAATATCCTTACAACAGTCACGATACATGCATGAAAGGGCATTGACTCTGAGAGCTTCAAATCATCAAGTGTAAGTTCCAAGATACACAATTACAATGATACATAACTAGCTCCAATAGTGGAATTTTAAGCCATGACATGCTTCTTAAAAGGATGATTTTCTCTCCTATGCCTAACTTGATAAGCCAAGGTGAAAATTCCCTTGCTTTAGCTATGAGAGTGTATTTATAACAAATGAGGTGACTCTCCACTTCCCTTGTGACTCTTGAGCTCCCTCATTACTCTTGAGCTTCTATGTGGCCTTTGAGACCTACATGAATCTAGGACTTCCTAGTAACTTTCCACATTCCATGTGTGACCCTTGGGCTTCCAACACATTTTACTTTTCTCATTTTTTTTTTTGGAAATACAAAATTACATCACACAAATTGTGGAAAAATACAAGGATAGCATAAGACTTCTGTGATGACATTTTGAGAAGCCATAATTTAGCGACTATGGCATAAGAATTCATTGTAGTGTAACAATGCCAAGTTCTTCTCTTTGCTGCTATGTCTTCTTATACTTCACGATAGATCTTTCTTGTACTTCATCTTCACCCTCCAAAATAGAGTGTGGTTATAGTATTAGAGTATTCCATGTCATGTCGGTATTTGCCCATATGTTGTGGTTCATAGATCCTTGGTCCCCTTGTTTGATAGTGCCTTTGTGTCTCACATCCACAAGTGTATTTCACAACCTCTCCTTTATGAGCTTTGTTGTAACTTTTTATGGCACCAAGAAAAGCTACAAAAAATTTCAAAATTCCTTCCTAGCTAGAGTCCTGGATACATACGTATTTTGGCTAAATGGTTTCATACAGGATGTTGTATTATTTTTTTCTTCCAAATAATAATTTTTTATTATAAATATTTTATTTTATTAAAAATATAATTATATATATTTCTATAAAGTTATTATTATTTCTTTTAAAATTATTATTAAAAATTATCGAGCCAAACCCAATTTCCAAATCCATGTTATATATGTTAGCCAACAAAAACAATTCACAAGTCAAATTAAAAAGTCAAATCAAACCTATATCCCCACCCCACATTTCACACATTAAAATACCATTATATAAATTACATCGAGATGTGTGAAGTAACAAATCTATGGTTTGTGGGGGGGCTGCGTATCCAAATTTTAACCTTCCCCCAGCCCGCAAACCATAGATTAAAAGTTTAAAAGTAATAAAGTGTTTATTAAGGGCAATAATGGAGGGATAATTTTTATAATCGCATTTTTCTGGAATGAGCTCATCAGTGAAAGCCTGAGGTAAGAAAAGGCTAGGTCAACTATTGAAAAATATTTTCATGCAAGTAAAATGAAAATACACATTTCAGAATTACATTTCAATACAAATCATGGAGTTTCCAATGTTCCATGTGGAATAATTTTACAGAGGAGACAAATCAATGTTTTTAACTATGGATATAAGGAGGAAAATAATTATAAAGAGAAAAAATGTACATGAAGAAAAAATTTGGATAATTGCTTATCCAAAATTTTTATAGAAGTAGAAAGGGGGAGTTGAGAAGTTATTTTCATAATTTACCAAATATGGTTGGAGGCGTGATTTTGAAAACCATGGGAAGAAAAACAGTAGATGATTTAGAGAAAAATGAGAATTATTTATGAAGTTTCATTAATTCATAAGTGTATCAAAAGTGGCCAAAACTAAATATAAAAACAATGGATGGTTTTGGGTAAATATTTGTAAATTTCATTTATGAAATTCATAAACAAATAAATATGTTACAATGGAGAAGTATTATAGGACATAGTTTTCAAAATCATGGATGTGTTTACAGAGAAATATTTTGGGATTTGATTTATAAATTTCATGATGCAAGGAACAATTTTACAGGTCAAAACAAGACATTGATTTCAAACAATGAATGATTTTATGGGATAAAATAATTTCAAGAAATATTTTGATTTTTCATTTATGGAATTCATGGAAATATGGAAATATGATTTTATAATTTTTTGGGAAATATTTTTATCAAAATATCTTATTCCCAAAAATTTAAGATTTATATTTTTGAAAATTAAAGAGACAAAAAATATATGTTTTCCAAATCATTTTCAAATTTCTTGACAATGATTAAGCACCTCAAGGATAGTTAAGATAATTGAACTATCAAATAAATTTATCAAAGGACACAGATTACTTAATTCTATAAAAATGGATCAGTCAACCAAATTACTAGCATATTAATTGAGTTTTAGGTAGCTTCTTCAACAACCTCTAGATTCTTAGGTAAAATATCATCAGGGAGAAGATTAAGGAAGATTTGTAACAAAAACTGGGCAACCAGTTTCAAGAATAAAGGAAATCAATTAGCAATTAGTGAACTAATTTCCAGATTTGAGGGAACAAAATCAAGAATCAAGCAATCATTTCCAAATTTATAGGGAAAAATCTTAAACAACTTTAGATTTCTTAGCAGAAGAATTAGAAACTAAAGGATCACTCTCATATTTAAAGGCATACGACTTTCTGCAACATATTTTAATTTTAGTTTATTTGATAGGATTTGTTTCCTATAGACTAGTGATAGTTTGAGCAAGATGTTTTGCTATAATTTTTCATTTTCATTGTAAAAGTGTTGGAGTTTGAAAATAGAAACCAACCATTTTTGTGAAGAATTTTATTACAATAATTTTAATTAAAGTATTCTGAATTTAGTTTCCTGATAGAAATTATTTTTCATGTATGCCTTTGCTTCCTATTCCATAATCTGTTTCTGTATGTTCAAGGTAAAATATGAGTTAGGGGATGGTTAGGTTTGAGTATCGACTTCCGTGATAGCCCACTGCAAATTTAGCATCTACATTGGGATTAGCTAATTTAACAATCTATTTAAATTAGCTCCTCTGCATCATTTAATTGTTTCCTTCTATCATCTCTTGAATGTATATATGTTTGGCTTTAGAATTCTTATATACACATCTACTATATTTGGTTGATGAAGTATTGAGTATGAGTACTTAATTATCTGATTTCTCTTCTATTCCTCCACCAAGCTCTTTAAGCTATGGTTTTTTTTTTAAATTAGATGTTGTCACTTTGATTAAGTTTCAACAAGAGAGATTTATTGCTGAGGAGAGAATGGATAATCATTAGTAACAACCTACAACAAATAATAGATTTGGCCATTGTGCTTCAAAGGTTGTTGTCTCATGATAGTGAACACCATTAAAAGAATCCTTGTAACACGTGAGGGAGCCCCCTTTAGTTCGAGGGCCATCTTGAACCTAAATTTTGGTCGAGTTGGTTTCTTGCTGTAGTTTCATAGCCAAGAATTGTCTTCGAGAAACAGATACAAAATTTTGCATTGTTGCCAGGGATAAAAGTAACAAAGAAATATTTCCTTGGGTTACGATCACAATTAGATCTACTCTATGCTAGTGAAATAAGACTAGACATTTGACATTCGTTGCATTTATTTCACATGGTGTATCCACTTTTTTTATATGGCGAATCCATTCGATTCTAGATGTTGCTGGATCAAAATGACAAGTGCATCTCTTGCTATAATAATGGCATCCAACAACATGTTTTTCTTCCTTATGAAAATGATAAGAAATTTCAAACATCAATAAAGGATGCAGTCTTCAATTTTCAATTGTAAGTATTAGCTACTCAAATAATTTGTATTTTATATTGTAAACATTTTTCATCTCTTCATCTGCATGCAAAGTGATATGCTAGTTAATCCACTTCCCACATGGTTGCACTGGAAGCATGACTACAGATAACAATTCATATTTTTAACTCAGTTAAATAGAGGTGTGTTAGATTGAATTAGTACATCATTCAATTTTAGTGTGAAATTTATAAATGGTTTTTATTTTCAACAGTTGTTTCAGTTTGAATTCTAGTCGAAGTATGTAGTTTGGTTTGCTAGAAGTGAAATAATTTGCAGGAGATGAGAAGATGAACAATTGTTGACCATTGACTCCACTAGACCATGGATTAAGTAGTGTTGTACTTACTTTTACTTGCAACAGCTGATAATTTGAATTTTGTGGTATTTTACACGTTTCAGGCCACAGAATGCAAATTTTAGTTTGTTGGTTACAAGATTTTATCACAGGTCGTAGACAATTAATTTTGATAATGACCCTAAGCCCAACAGAATCAAAGAAGTTTGTCTACTATTTCTCCACATCCCACATGTTGAGGTAGTCCCTAGTTGGAGCCTGAGGTTGTAACTTTTTCTAACACCAAGAAAAGTTACAAAAAAATTCAAACTTTCTTCCTAGCCAGAGTCCTCAATACATAAGGATTTCGCACTAAATGGTTTAGTACAAGGCACTCTATTATTATTTCCTCTAAAATAATTTTTTAATTTATTAAATATATTATTTATTATTATTATATATTATATATATATATTATTTTATATTTATTAAGTTATATTATTTCTTTTTAAAATTATTATTAAAAATTCTTGGGCCAAACCCAATTTCCAAATCCATGTTATATATGTTAGAAAACAAAAATAACTCACAAGTCAAATTAAAATGTAAATTCAAACCTATGCCGCTACCCTCCATTTCACACATTAAAATACCATTATATAGATTACCTCAAGATGTGTGAAGTAGGGGTGGCTGCCTATACGACTTTTAACCTATCCCCTGCCCCTCTTCAAATTTTTTTACTCTTACCTCTTTTTACAGTTGTCTTAACCTCATGCATTGTGGGAATCCACCTACCTAAACCATTTATCATCTACTACCCCCTTGAAGACCATTTTAAAACCATTTTTTTACATTGGTTCGAATTTATATATGCCACATGAGAATTTTTAATAGGTATGCAACCAAGTTGAAAAGTTATAAAGTGTGTATCGAGAGCAACATTGGAGGGAGCATTTTTATAATTGTATTTTTTTGGAAGGAGCTCACAGGTGAAAGCTTGAGGTAAGAAGAGGCTAGGTCAACTATTGAAAAATATTTTCGTGGAGGTAAAATGAAAATACACGTTCCATAAGTACATTTCAATACAAATCACAGAGTTTCCAATGTTATAAAGAAATATTTCCTCCCCGTGGAATGATTTTACAGACGTGAAAATGAAATTTTACAGAGCAGACAAATCAATGTTTTTAATTATGGATATAAGGAATAAAATAATTATAAAGAGGAAAAACGTACGTGAAGAGAAAATTTCGATAATTTCTTATCCAAAATTTTTACAGAAGTAAAAAAGGGGGAGATGAGAAGATATTTTCATAATTTACCAAATATGGTTGGAGACATGGTTTTCAAAACCATGGGTAGCAAAATAGTAGATGATTTCAAGAGAAAAATGAGAATTATTTATGAAGTTTCATTCATTCATAATTGTATCAAAATTAGCCAAAACTAAATATGAAAACAATGGATGGTTTTGAGTAAATGTTTGTAAATTTTATTTATGAAATTGTTGGGTCCCTATAATACTAGTGATTACCCCATTAATATTGTAGTTGCATCCCTTAGTAATATTGTTGTGCCCCTATTATCCCCATATTTTTATTACTATACCCCATAGAATCCCTCTATTGTTATTTTTGTGGCTTTATATTATTATTGTTAGGGCGGCTGGGTTATATTGTGACTCGTTAGACTCCTATATATAGAAAGGAGGTTTTGTCATTTGAATCATCCAAGAATTGTTCATTTATGTATGTAAAGGAGGTTGCCCCCTCGAAGAGGCTAAATTCTAAGGCATTGATCTATCTTTTCTATCTTTTCTTGAGCTGGTTTCATAACATTTGGTATCAGAGATTTGGATTCTAGGGTTTTGCTACTCCAAACAGGTCATCGTGGCATTTTCACTATAACTTTGTTTCTGCAATGTTTCAGAAGCTAAAAAAAACCCACTTGAGAAGAAATCACATTAAATCTCGAGTCTGAATTTCAGAGCTTTTTGCGCTATATTTGCGGAGATATGATCTGAGGAAGTTGGTCTTTTTACAGACTCCTGAATTACATTCCAAACAGGTGACTTGGGGAAAATCATCATAACTTTCACTCTGAGCATCAGATTGAACTTTTGTAAGAAGGTACAGAAAGAGGATAGACTATAGTTTCTTGTATATATGTTTTAGAGCCAAAGGTCGAAACAGTGACTCGTGGCACGTCGTACAAGTTCGCTCTACTGAACTAGTCTATAATCAGGCCACTGTGAAGAGGTGTGGTGCATAAAATGCAAGGGTCAAGGTCATGATAAGGACCACTGCCCTGTGTTTACGAATTACCTCGCGGAAGGAGGAATGATGCCATTAAGGCTAGAAGCGCAAGTAGGACCTATCATGAGACCTACTTTGTGGCATGCAATTTGTCAAATAGGAGGAAAGCATGCTACAAACAACTTGCATTTGTTACAGAAGTACACACAAAATTTGCAACAATTGTTTTGTAATTTTTGTAGATCGGTTAGACATGATAGCACACTTGTAGAAGCTATGATTTGATGATGGATAGAACTCCCAACTATAGAGTTCAAGCCAAAACATGATCCCTAGACTCGAATGTAGGAGTGGCACGAACCAGATTTTAGTGGTGCGGACGAGGCTGACGTGGAGGAGGACTTGGATGAGGTCGCAGATAGTTGAAATGCTACAATTACGGAGGGCTAGGACATTATGCTCGTGATTGTATGAATCCAACATGTCCATCATGTCTGTATTGTACCTTGTTTGATCATGAGAAAAAGGATTGTCCTACGCTGATATCTAGGATACACGACAAGGGAGCGCTACTGCCTCCCTCGACTCATAACCTGTAGATGATAAGGTCTGAGCCACGTGAGGAAGATCCAAATGTGAACATTGTGCTCCGAAGTCAAATCGTGATAGGAGATGATAAAGGCAGACAACCCAAAGATAGTACTTGGGTTCCCAAGGCTCCAATGAAAGAAGCAGAGTTTGATTTGGAGCGCACTAAGGAAACCTTCATGGAAGCTAAGAAGAGCTTCACTGATGCCTCTACTTCAGAAAGAAAAGATAGAACAAAGCCAGAAATAGACCCATCTATGCTCACGATGTTCTTGGAAACATGCATGAAGCTACTGCGTGACAGTAAGGCTGTAAAAGGATTGCAGGAAATCATTAACAGATGCACTGGGACCACATCAGGAGAAGCGCGTGTAGTCCAGAAGATTGGAAAACATAAGACTAGGACATGGGGAGAAATGAGGCTAACCACTAAGATTGGAGAATATGAGATGGACCAAGTAATTCTAGATTTAGGATCAGACGTGAACATTCTACTGAAGTAGACATGGGAGTGCATGAGGAGGCCTACGCTGCAATGGTCTCCTATTCAGCTGCAAATGGCAAGCCAACAAAAGATAATACCCCTGGGATGATTGTAGGGAATCACCATGGATATTGAGGGAGTGAGTGCGCTAATAGACTTTGAAGTGATAGAGAGTGTTAATGATAACAATCCCTACCCCACACTCTTAGGAATTGATTGGGCCACTAACATGAATGAGGTGATTAATCTGAAGAGACACAAGATGATTTTTGAGAAGAAGTCTGTGCATAGTTATACCCCTATACCTTGTTGAGGGATCGCACTACATAGAGTCGGTGCGCGACTATGAAAGAGACAACGATTTGGATTGCATCTACAAGATAATCGTGTGAGAGAAAGACTGGGTAAATCCCACCGTGGATGGATGGATCTCATGGGAGTGCGAAAGCTCCTGTACGTCAAATTCTGATGAGAAGATAGAGTGATGGCAGAACCAATTACATGAGTTAACCACTCTAAACTATAATATGATGACAATATCATTGCACAGCGTATCAACAGAAGTGAGGGATCTACCTACTTATGATGGGTTAAGTGAGGTAGATACTTTCTTAGACATATTCGAAAGGGAGGTGTCAGAAAAGCAATGTTTCTAGGCATTTAATTGGGTACTACATGCTATGCCCATCAGGTGGTGGGGTGTGCACAAAGGGAGCTTTGAGGACTGGCGTGAATTACAGAGAATGATGTGCATACAGTTTAGGAAACCTATAGTGCGATTGGAAAATAAATACAATGGATGAGATGTTCTGTGCACGCATCTGTCTAGGTGGGTACAAGCATATGGTAAACAACATGTGCGGATACACATGAACTGCGCATTCGAAAATATGGTCAATAAGAATGTGTTGGGTGGGAAAATGTGCAAATGGTTCCTCAAGTTGGAATGACAGGTTGTGGAGAGAATGGGCACGCAGAAGGTTATCCATACAGAAGCATTTAATGAGGTGTGTGAAGTGATTGGGACCTACATGTACCAGCAGTTTTATGGACCTATAGGGTGATGTGCAAGAAACTAACTGACGAGACGCCTTCTAGGCTAGCCTATGGAGAGAATGTTGTAGTGCTGATGGAGTATATCATGCCTAGTTTTCACATAGAAGCGCCCATGGATATGATATATCGCAGAGCCTTGGAAGAAGGGATCGCACAGTTGGAAGAACTAGAAGAGGAACGCTTGGGACCTGATGAGGAGATTTAGCAGGGTGATCTTAGGCTCCAAGCACTCATGAATGAAAGAGCTCATTTGAGGGAGAAAAGTGCCATGTTATAAGAAGTTAAGAAGCTTGGGGAAGAAATAAAGAAGGACTTTCTTGATAAGAAAACTGTGGTGATAAAACAAGATGTGCACAATTCCATTGACAAATTTAGGAGCTACCACCGAGAGTTGATCAGTAGGATGCCTTGGATCAGGATTTATATTACTAAAGGGATCACTGATGGTGGTGTGATAAAATATGGTAAAGTTCATGATGCAGATAGTAAAGTTAAAAGGAAGACTTTTCCCAAGAATAGTGAATTGCATCTGGTTGAAGCCATACACGGGTGGCCTAGCTATCTGACTAGCCCACTGAAGCATAGTCTTAACACTCCAGGTAAATAAAAGGAGGCATGGGACTATAAATATATGCAGGGAATGTAGGAGAAGATACAAGGAAGCAGTTCAACAGTCTCTAAACAATGCATCCAGAAGGTACAGCAGGCAGCTGCTCAATGCACTGTCGATCTTGCAACAGTTCAGACAAAGTTGGGAGGTCTCCGCACAAAGATCTCTGCACCGACAAAGTGACTCGAGGGAGAGTCATGATGTTTGTGTTGGGGGCCCGTTGGGCGTGGGATCCCCCAAGGGAATTTTTGGGGCTTAAAGCCCAGATTTTGACCAAATCTGATGTAAAGACTCCGCATTTTGTGGGCACAGAGTGCGAAGATTGTAAATAAGTCATAGGGTTGTCTTCCTTCATTTTTGTAATGTAATGTCAACTTTAGAGATATACCCATGGTTCATGGACCATGGGATTGTATAAATAGAGCGAGGCTATAAGTTGTAAATAAGAGAATGAAGGAGTGGAAGTAATAGATGGAGAATTGAGTCTTATCTAAGTGTCAAGTCGAGTCTTTGGGTCGTAGAGTAGGAGAAGGCTCTGCAGCTGAGTGCGTAGAGACCTAGTAGTCCGCAGCTGAGTGTGAAAACCCTTGCAGCTAAGTCTGCAAGGCGAGTCGAGTCTGTAACCCTCCAAGAAGTAATAAAGAGAAGTCTTACCTCATTTCTGTGTATCTTTTTCCTATTTTTTGCATTGAATGTGTCAGATATAAATTGTGTTTCTGTTGTTTATATGATGTGTGAACTTATATGAATGTGTTGATAAAATGAATATAGGATAAAGTATCTATTTACGAAAAGATAACTAACTATTATAAGAAGATAAGTAAGATATGCGGTGTAACTTGGGGAGGTACCACAGATTGCTGCTAGGGAAACATGAAATCAACTTAGCCCCTGATTAGGGCTGCACGAAGTCGATTATAATAGATTGCAAAGGCCTCGTGGGTCAGGATGGTGTGTGAAGTGACCTATTTGGAGGTATTCGCAATTGGACTAAAGAGACCCCTCAAACATGTCAAGGGTGTGGAAACTTGGTTGCAACATCCCCCGTAACTACTTCAGGTGAGACCTCAGTCCACAGTTTGCGAGTTGTCACCAAAAGGGCCAGTAGTGTAGGGATTTGTTTGGCTAATTAACTCTGAACCTAGGTCAAGCCCCCTCAAGCCAACAATACAGAAATCCATGAGATCTTTTTATGTTCATTTCCAGTTGAGTTATATGAGTGGATTGCGAAGCTAGCGGATAGCCAAGGAAGATGGAGGCTTGACGGTCGTATTTTCTGGACCCTAGAGTTAGTAGAGAGACTGGAAGTATCTAAGGATACGATTTCCCATGTTGTCGATCATTGGCTTGATCGTATCATAAGGGGGTTTGTGACAGAATTCGTAGTCGATACCTCAATTAGTTACAGTGAGGCAAAGCGACGTTTTCTCAAAGGTCAATGAGGTAAGTACTTGAAGTCTTTAAATATTTGGATTAAGATGTTATTGTGAAAAAATGGGTTATGGAGCTAACTTGATGTTCAGAGCTACATGAAGTGGAAAAACTTACAGGAATGAAGAAGGAAAGGGTCTTGAATATAGCCCACTGATTTCACCTCCTTTGAATGACAAAGAGGGAGTAGCGCAAACTTCTCTGTGAATTGAAGTTTTGATGATAAAACAAGGGTTCCCGTGGCTACCACCCCCACCTTCACCAGCATCGCCCCCTATGGCTTCTGCTACACCACCACCACCTCCACCACAGTCAACATGGTGAATTCAGTGAAGCTGCCTTTGTTTAAGGGCTTGGGAAATGAGGACCTGGACTAGTTCTAGTTCATCGTAAAAGTTGTATGGGAAGCTCAGGGTGTCACAAACGATCACTTGAAGAAGTAAATGTTGGTTAGTGCTTTACAAGATCGTGCACCAACTTGGTACTTTAAGTACTCTAATGATAACCCAAACGCTGGGTTAGCAGAGATCCAAATTGCACTAAATAAAGTGTTCAGTAGGCCAAAATCCAAGGTGCAGTCGATTGTGGGGTTCAAGGAAATCACGATGAAACCACATGAGACACCTTGGGAACTGGATCAGAGATTGAAGTGTAAAATCTGCAAAGCTAATATGAGCTTAATAGATGGACAACACCGCAGTGGTTTGTGGCATTGCTCTTGCCTCACCTAAGGGTTGCACTGTCACAACCGAAGATTACGACTCAGGCAAAGGCCTTGGAAATTGCAATAAGACTGCATGAAACACTGATGCAAGATATGAATCTGGGGGTTCAACAGATCCATGTGCAGTTGAAAAATCTTTTCCTTGAAATGAAAAGTTTGAAGCAGGACATAATAGTTCAACCGGAGGCGCACGAAGAGATATGGTGCCTAAAATGTAAAGGTCAGGGGCATGACAAAGACCACTATGTGGTCTTTGTGAATTATATTATAGGAGGAGGACTGATGCCTTTGAGGCTAGAAGGCCAAGCAGGACTAAGCACGGGGCCTGCATTATGGTGCGCTATATGTCAGGTAGTAGGAAAGCATACAACTAATAACTGTCATTTGTTGCAGAAGTTTGTACAAACACTGCAACAACTGTTCTGCAACTTTTGTAGGTGTGTAGGGCATGATGAGGACAACTACCAAAGTTATGAATTAATGACGAAAAAACACCCAGCTATAGATTTCAAGTAGAAATGCGCCCCCCTGAACCAAAGTGCTGGGATGGCGCGAACAAGTTTTCAGGGGTGTGAATGAGGCCGAGGTGGAGGAGGACCTAGCAGAGGTCAGGGACAGCTGATCTATTACAATTATGGAGGACCATGACACTATGACTCTGAATGCACTAATCCAATGTGTCTGTCATGCAAATATTGTACTCAGTTTGATCATGAGACGGAGGACTGCCCTACACTGATATCGAGGATATGTGACAAAGGGGTCCTACCACCGCAGGTGACTCAGAACCTGCAGATGATGAGGGTTGAGCCTCGTGAAGAGGATCCAAATGTGAATATAGTGCTCTAAAGTGGAATTTCAATGGGCAACGATAAGGGGAAACAACTCGAAGATAGAACATGGGTTAAGAAAGCTTCAGCGAAGGAGGCTAAATTTGTTTTAGAGGGTTCCACATGAAACGTTCATGGAAGCAAAAAAGATCTTCGTTGAGGCCTCTACCTCAAGGAGCCAGGATAAGCCTATTCAGGAAATGGACCCTTCTATGCTTACGACCTTTCTAGAGACATGCATGAAGTTGTTACACAATAGAATGGATGTGAAGGGGTTATAGGAACTTATAAATAGATGCGTTAGAAATGCTCTACGTGAACCATGCATGGTACGGAAGATTGGTAAGCATAAAGCAAGAGAAGGGTGTGATATGAGACTCACCATGCATATAGGAGAATATGAAATGGATCAGGTTATTCTGGATCTAGGGCAGACATGAATTTTTTACTAAAGCAAACTTGGGAATGGATGGGGAGACCCGTGCTACAGTGGTCTCTGATTCAGCTAAGAATGGAAAATTAGAAGAAGATCATCCCCATGGGACGGTTGCAAGGAGTAACTATAGATATAGCAGGCACAACTACATTTGATGATTTTGAAGTAATAGAAATTGTGGATGACAGCAACCCCTAACCTGTGCTCCTTGGCATTGATTGGGCTACTGACATGAATGGGGTAATAGTACCCCTAGATCCTGCTGAAGGATCGCGTTATACGGAACCAATCCACGATTACGAAAGATATGATGATTTGGACTACATATACAAGATAAGAATGCGAGACAAAGATTGGGTGAATCTGATAGTGGATGGAAGAATTTCATGGGATCGTGAGAGTTCCTACAACTCAGACTTAGATGAAGAATTAGAGCACTGGTAGAATCAGCTACATGAAGTAACCACGCTGAGCTGTAACATGATGACCCGGTCACTGTGCTATGTGTCACTAGAGGTAAGAAATTTTCCTAGTTATGATGGCTTGAATGATGTGGATGTGTTTTAGGATGCATTTGAGAGAGAAGTACCAGAGAACCAGTGCTTCCAAGCTTTGGACTGGGAATTGCACGCTACACCCGCGAGATGGTGGGATACACACATGGGTATTTTTGATGATTGGCATGAGTGTGGGAGGATGATGAGAACATGCTTGGGGAATCTGAAGGTACGAATGATAGAAAAGTAAGACGGGAAGGATGATTTGTGCACACACTTGGCCAAATGGGTTAAGGCCTATGGAGCGAAGCCCCAACATGAATGGGTGCACTTGTTCTGTCACACCTTGGATGTCATCCTGATGAAATGGTACTTGGAGACAAAGCTCCGCCATGGCATAGGTGAATGGGATATTCTACTCGAAGGGTTCATAATGACATTCAGCTTCGAAGAAGGGTTTGAGTGTATTAATAAAGTGCTACAAGAAGCTAAATCATCAATCTTTAGGATACCACAAGATCCTTTGGATCTGATTCAACCTAATTGGACTACTCAGCTGAGTCACGCATTGGAATGCTATAATGTGACTGTTGAAGAAGAAGATGAGGATCCACAAAAGATTAATATCCGTGAAACTGAGGGTCACTGTGAGGTCGAGGGATCACAGATCGAGAATCTTGATATAACCGCGCCACTGAAAATGAAACAGGTAAATATTGGTACAGAGGCGGAGCCCAAGCTCACAAAGATTGGATATTACTGGGATGACGCAATGGTAGATAAGGTTGTCGAATTGCTTTGTGAATACCAGGATTTGTTCCCTACCATGTTTAGAGAGTTAAAGGGGATAATAGGAAATCTAGGCATCATGAAGGTCACGTTAAAACCTGACGTGAAGCTGGTTAAGCAAAGACCTTACCATCTAAATTTGAAGTATAAGGAGAAGGTCTGCTTAGAGTTAGATAAGATGCTTGTGGCAAGCATCATTGAGCCCGTAGAAGAATCTGATTGGGTAAGACCAATGGTGGTACAGGAAAAGTAGTAGAAGGATGAAATAAGGATATGTGAAGATATTAGGAAGTTGAATGACGCTTGCGTGCCTGATCCTTTCCCAACTCTGTTCACTAATGAGGTATTGGATAATGTAGGTGGCCAAGAAGCATACTCCTTCACTGATGGGTTTTATGGGTACCATCAAATCAAAATCACACCTGAAGATAGAAGCAAGATGACCTTCACAACTGAATGGGGATGTTTTCAGTACACTGTAATGCCTTTCAGATTAAAGAATGTGCCTGCAATTTTTTCTCTTGTAGTCATTGCTGCATTCAAGGACTTCATTCATAAGTTTCTGGAGGTGTACTTTGATGATTGGGTTGTGTTTGGGTTGGTAAAATGCCATGTGGCAAGTTTGCGCTTAATGCTAGATACTTGTCAAAGGTACCACATTGCACTCAATCTGAAGAAATTTCTATTTTGTTTTCCTTTTGGGACTCTGCTGGGTCATGCGGTTTGTAGACAGGGACTAAAGGTAGATCTCGTGAATATCGCAGTGATACTTAACTTGGAGGCACCGAGGAGTGTGAAACAACTGCGAGCAAACTTGGGACATACTGGGTACTAAAGGAATTTTATCAAGGGCTACACCTAGATCACCACACCTATGTATAAGTTGTTGAAAATGGATGTCATGTTCTATTGGAATGAGGACTATCTAAAAATCTTGGATGTATTTAAAGGAAAAATGGTCACCGCGTTGATTTTAGTCTTCCTAGATTGGAAGAAGGAGTTTCATGTACATGTAGACACGTCATGTATAGCACTGGGAGTAGTATTGACACAAGCCGATGAAGGAGAATTGGACCATCCTATAGTGTTTACAAGCAGGAGGTTATCCAAGGCTGAGAAGAACTATTCCACCACCGAGCGCAAAGGATTAGCCATGGTATACGCACACCAGAAGTTTAGAAATTATTTGTTGGGTGGGCATTTTAAGATGTATACAAATCATTCTACATTGAAATACCTAATCAATAAGCCTGTGTTGGGGGGGAGAATCTGTAGGTGGTTGTTATTGTTCGAGTGTGATTAAGTTATTAAGAAGTCTGGATGACTAAACACTGGACCAAACCATCTGTCATGCATCAAAACAAGGGAAGAGCGCACTAATTTGGAGGAGGAATTGCCCGATGCACAACTATTTGCAGTACATGTTGCAGATGATCACTTTGAAGACATCATACACTTCCTAATGATAGGAACTGCTCCAGAAGGCTACACCACCCAACAGAAAATTGAGTTAGTGGTATGTGCGACAGACCTTTCCGTCATTGTTAGACACTTGTAAAAAATGGGGTCTGATGAAGAATTATGGTGATATGTACCAGAGGTTGAAAGGAGTAGTATCCTCGCGAACGATCATTGGGGCACTGTGGGAGGGCATTAAGGAGGAAGGGTGACCACACAGAAGATTCTATGTGTAGGGTTGCAGTGGCCAACCCTCCATCAGGATTCAAAAGCTTACTGCAAGGCGTGTGATGTGTGTCAAAGGACTGGCAGGACATCATGGAGAGATGAGGTGCCTTTGAACCCATAGATGATGCTACAACCTTTTTAGAAATGGGCGATAGATTTTGTGGGACCCATTTAGCCCTAGGGGAAGAAGACGTGAGCACGGTACATTATCACCATGACTAAGCATTTGACTCGATGGGAGGAGGCACAACCTATGAGGGACTACACAGGTGCAACTGCTGCAAAGTTTCTCTTTGAGTATGTACTGACGCGATTTGGGTGTCCAAAGATTTTGATGAGTGATAGTGGTACGCACTTTCTGAATGAAAAAATCAGTGCACTGATGGAAGGATTTTAGGTATATCACTAGAAAATCATGCCTTATCACCCACAGGCTCATGGGATGGTGAAAGCATTCAATAAGGTTATGGATAATGCACTAACCAAGGTTTGCAATGCTCAGTGAAGTGATTGGGACCTGTGCATACCCGCCGTACTATGGGCCTATCGAACGACATGCAAAATGTTGATTGGAAAAATACCCTTTAGCCTCATATATGGTGTTGAAGCAGTGATGCACATGGAATACATTGTGCCTAGTCTATGCATAGCGACAATCACGGGTATGATGGGTCGCAGAGCCCTAGAAGAGAGGATCATGCAACTAGCTAAGCTTGAGGAAGAAATATTTCTGCCTGTATTTCACCAACAGGTCAAAAAGCAGCGTGAAAAAGCATGGCATGATTGGCACATTAAGCTCTGCACCTTTAAGGTAAATGATCTGGTTTTGTTATATGACATCAAGTTTGATAAATTTCTAGGGAAATTTAGAATGCATTGGCTAGGGCCCTATGTCAATAAGGATATTAACGATGGTGGAGCAATTCAGTTGGTTAAATTGAATGGAGATCCCTTCCCAGGAAAGGTAAACGGTAGCAGATTTAAGCCATACATCGATGATCTGGCTAGGTGAATATATGAAGGTAGCATAGTATTAATTCTCTAGGCAACTGAAAGGAGGCGCGAGACTATAAACTACACTGCCCAGGTTGGGGAATTGCATGATTGGAGGATTGTGTGGAAGGAGGAAATGTCACAGGGTTCACGACAACGTGAAGAGAGCTGCACTACCCAGGGAAAAATTACACAGGTTAGTTGGAAAGCAACCTTTGAATTCACTGTTCAAGATTTGACAATAAGAATGTGGCCAAATGGAGCGGGTGGCCAGCATTTAAGACAAAATTTATGGGTAAGATCCTTGGAAATCTGCTGCCAATCTTGCATTAATGAATTGAATGTGGGGGGAATGGTCGGATTTAAATTCAAAATGGCCTATAAATTATAGGTGGAGGTCGAAAAAAAACACTTGGCATTTTGAACATTGAGTTGATGAGTTCTCAGACGTGCATGACCCACACATTCTTTGAAGAACTGCTTGACTGCCCAGTGTTTGATCGGTTTCCAGAGTCCAACTGTAATTTCTTTTGTGATTTTATCCCAGGATTCGAAGACATGGACATTGAAGTAGTGGCAACCGAGGGATCCATGCTAGAGGTTGTTATGGAGGCAGAGGGAGCTACTCCAGAGGTTATAGAGGTACTAGCTGAAGTCCCCAAGTCACCATGAACACCTAGACCGAAGCCTACCTGGACTAAGAAGAGTGCAAAGGATAGGAAGGGCTAGCTGGCTGCGATACTAGTGTGTGCGTCGCCTAGAAGAAACCCACCAAAGGATAAGACCAACGCACAAGAAAAGGGAAAAGAGATTATCTTGGAACCAGAGGAGGAAGAAATTGAAGACATCCCAACGGATGATGAGGATTTGGGGGTGGAAGTGGAGGAATTTGAAGTCGAGGGTTCTAACCCTATCATAAGTTGCCCGAGTACGTCCCTCCATGCAAAGGCAAGACCAAAGTGCCAAAGGACATCGATGAAAGCAATGTTTCCTTACACATAGCTCTGTTGTCGGAAAAGATTGTCTTTGAAGGACTATGTTCGAGGCAGGTTCCTCTGTTGAAACTGAAATATTGATACTTAGTTGACCATGAGAAGTTCCCACACTTGGAAACATAACATCTAATGCACCACATTGTTCACACAACCACTAGGATGACTACATTGGAACCACAGAAGTGGTTCAGGGGTGTAGAAAAAGCAGATTTGCTCAACCTGCTATTGGTGTCGTACTACAATTGTACACTAATCATAGTATTGGTCATCAAGTAGCTTATATGCTTGGTGCACAATGGGTGTCTATGGTTGGAGGAGCTGATAAGCATCACTGACACATTTATCCATAGGATCACACGACTACCCTACACAGGGGAAAATTTGGCCATGATTTCTGGTAGAAAAGGTGGTGAGCAGGCCCTCGCAAAGGCCATGAAGGAGGAATTCAAGCTTGTAAAGAAGACGCGAGGGTATACCATCTCGAGTATCTACGACCCTGTGGTCAAGGTGGCCACTCAGATCTTTCCAAGAAAACTTATGAGGAAGTGTTGCGTAGATGAAGTGCGGGCACTAGTCACCGCTCTAGCATCCCAATGCATCAAAGGAGACCAATTTAATTGGGCATGATATTTCTACAGTGACTTCCTTGTGAACTTTCGCGAGGAACAGGAGCTCAGCAAGAACTTCCACTATGCACGGGTCTTGCCATCCATCTTGCTGGTAGCCTGGGAGCTGCCGGAAGATATTCAATTCCCCTCGGTCCCACCAGACCTCCTAGAAGTAGTGAAGCATGCTTTGCTATGGGTGATCAAGGATGTTCAGCGCATTAAGGATACCAAGATCTTCTAGATCTTGATGGAAATGAACATACACATGGCTATCAATCACAAGCCATGATTGTCACCTACTCTGTTTACCAAACTGCAAGAGTACGTGGAGTTCAAGGAATAATTTCAACGTGTACTGTTCAAGGCATGGAAGGACCCTGAGAAGAAGTGGCATGACTTGCCTTGGAAATGGATGATTCGATTGATGCAGTTCTTGATCACTGGCTGGAAGAGTGGGGCACTCCCTCAAACTTGGCGGTGGAGTCGAGCAAGTTCACTGTGTAGCACAAAAATGAGGACGCCAAGCTCAAGATGGTGCAGTTGGCTGAGAATATGAAGAAGGAGGCCGTTTCCAAGGCCCAGGTGTTACAGGTCAATTTGGGCACATCAATCCCGACTTCCGGATCCGTATTATTAGGGTCCATCAAGCCCTAATTTAGTTGTTTTCATTCCCTAATGAGGTCAACCTACATCATGCTTTCTTCCTAAGAGTTTCCATGTCCCCATTCATGAAAAAAATGCCTCTAGAGAGATCATCGCAGGTGGCCCTTTTTCAAGCTGCATTGCAATGCAGGAATTGCATTGTCTGGGTGCACTGCAGTGCAGTTTCCCTTTGTTTCACCTGTGCTGAGTGAGATTCATCAAATTTTGGAAATGAATCAATTGGGTTCCTCATCCAATGGATGCTTCTGGAAGTTTCCAGATGGATTGAGCTTGCTTTTGGATGAGGAAGAGGATGAATGAACCTTAATCCATTATCCCTTCCTCCATGGAACCACTTCCCAATTTTGGCAAAGCATTCATGAAGGCCATTAATGGCTTAACCTCCTCCATTCAGCTATAAATTGAACAAGAATTCAAAGGCTGGTCTAGGTTGGAATTTCTGGAGCTAAGGAAATGTTGTTTGAAGGAGATTAGTAAGAGTATTGTAATGATGTCAAATTGTTGCTTCATGAGGAGAGAAGGGTTTGAAGCTGGAAGGATGATACTGAGTTGAGCATGAATCTTCATGGGTTGTAATATTTTCTTCTATTAATAAATAATTCTAAGATTTTTCCATTCATGTGTTTATGTGATGTATATCGTATTCTGGATTCTATGATATGTTTAGTTAACAGGTCATTATTGTATGCTTTGATGTGTTTTTGTCTCGGCTTGTGTGCAGGTACTTTCCAAGCGAGTTAAGTACGGAAAGGAGTGGCGAGATTGGTCAAAGGAGAGAGGGATCAAGTGAAAGTTACAGGTTGGTTCCTTTTTCTTCCTTCTCTTATCTATTAATTATACGAAAAGTAGCAAATTACTTTGTCTGTTGTTTATAGACTAGCTACTAGGTCTAGAGGGTTAGGCATTTGTAGAAACACTAAATTTTCCTAAAACAAATTAGAGACTCTAATGGGGATTGTTTTAACCCTTTTAGTAGCTTATTACCTCCTTAGACACCTTGACATACTTTACTTGTTGTAATTCAGCCTTTTGCATTGAATTTTGGTCAAAATTTGAGGTTAGATGACTCTTGAGTGGCCTCACAGGAACCAGTGTAGGCTAGCCTTAGAGACAATGTGTTGCATCGCACTTAGGCCTTCTTTGACCTATGCTGATTAATAAAGGAATATTTTAATCAACATATTTTTGCCCTATTTGGCCTGCCCTGATCAATGCAGTTTGGCCCTCTTTGACCTGCACTGATCAGTTTTGAAATCATTAAAATCAGCGCAGTCTTTAGTGAGAGCCAGTGCAGTTAGCCCCTCTTTGACCTGTGCTGATCAACCTTAGGTTAAATTCCCACCTTTGGATTGAGTTTTTGCCAAAAAATTTCTGATTGCTTGCTTGCTGAAAATCAATGATGTCTTATCTCTAAAAACAGTCTTTTCATCTCCTTAGCTAGCCAGCCCTACTTTGATTGGATTGATTAATGTTTCTTTAATGTTTTCTTTGTCATTATTAGTCTATAGTCAAAGTTATTTTTTGGTCGATTGATCTTTGTCAAAAGAAAGTGTCGTAAAGTCGTCTTTTCCTTCAAAAACTAAATTGTCATAAAATCTTCATTCAAAAAATATCAATTGACTAATGTGTGCATTTGATTTATATTTTCATTGAAAGTATCGAAAATATTCCTTTCTCTTTAAAAGAAATTGTCGCAAATCATCATTTTTTATGGATAGAGCTCTGAATCATCTGTGGATTAGTTTTTCTTATTGCATAATTCACATTAGGAGAAACTGAAAAGAAATGCATGCAATCTTGCATTGAAAAGAGTTTGTGTGTGCTAAATGGAATGGTTTAGGGAATTTCATTATTTTGTGCTCTTTGTTGCTTGTTCAAAAAGTACATGTATGCTCTATCCCTCATAGTTAGGATTTTCATTGTTGAAAACAAATGGAAAGAGTGCTTCTCATTCTAGTTGCATTCTTAGGAATTTCGAAAAACATCTCGTGGTGAACCTTTAAAGGCAAATTTTAAGCAAGATCAACCTAAAATTTACATCAATTAATCTAATAACGCATTGGAACCTAACAAAAACATCTAGAGGTATAGGCTAGAGATATGTTCCGACGTCTTAAAACCTAGTGGCTATCGTTTGCATTGAGGTTGGGTGATTCCTCCTCTCTGATTCGATAAGTACTAGTACGGACTTGTGCTCCCTGTACTGTCGAGTATATAGTGGGAGACCCCAATAGGTTGAAATCCTTTATCCCTAGGAAGCTAAGTCTGCTGCCTTACTAATCACAATCCACCGAACACAACATTTGGGAAGACTGACTGTCGTATGGTAAATCCTTGGTAATTTCTCTTTCATTTACCACCAAGGTGTATATTGCAATTTTGTGATTAGTTTGGTAAACCCTCTTGTCTAGAATATCTAGAGCAGTCAATTTCATTCCTTTTCAACTCTTTAAAAGAAAAGGATCATTTGATCACTTGTTCCTTTAGGCTCATTAAACATCGAAGGCGAATAGAGTCATTTTTTACTTTTTCTCCACTCTTTAAAAATGAAAAAGTAAAGTTGTGTTCGAGTGTCATAAAAATTAATTGACTGCAGATAACATCCTCCACGCTTGTTCCCTTAGTTGATCATAGGTTGAAACATATGGTGACAAATCCAGAGTCCACCAATCAAGTAATTCCTTTTGATGGGAATCCTTGTCCTTTACGTCCATTCGGAAATATTGGTGCTCCATATATGGTCCCTTCTGGGATTTACCGTTGGCTTACTAGTATGGTTGTTTTTATCCTCTTTGTTTCAAATGTCATGATTTCTCCACATTTGAGTACACCTCCAACTGGACAAAATCAACCTCCAGTTGATCCTAAGGTTGACCCTTTTCCTTCTTCCTCGGTCGTTTTTTCCTCCCCTTCTTCCTCTTCACCTGGTGAAAGTATTGGTACTAGTAACCAGGTGGCTAAGAATAAGAAGAAAGGGAGGAAGAAGAAGAAGAAACAAATTTAGTAGAGGGGAAACCAAGCAATGATTGCTTTGAATGCAACATCTGATGAGAAACCATCCATCAAGCCTCACAAAGTTCGATATCCATGTAAACTTTGTGTGGGAGACCATCTTCTTCGAAATTGTCCTGATATTCCTCAGATTTTAGAAGAATGGTCTTCCTGTTCACATCAACTTGTGTCGTCAACTTCTAGAGATCATGTTGGTGACACACCATCAACTAGTGGCTATAAAGATCATGGAAAGAAATGAAAAGTTAAGTTTCCATGTAGGTGATGTGAAGGGAATCACCCCATTCACATTTGTCTCTATCTGGTTGAAGCCAAAAGGGTGTTGGATAACTGTCCTGCTTCACCGCAGTGACCTCCTTCTGATTACAGAAAACTCTCCCTAAATGCTTCACTAGTTGTTGAATAGACTAACCAAAATCAACCGTTCGTCAAACCCAATCTCTCTGAAAGTGAATCCTATGAGTCTATACCCGACCTAAATCAACAGGTTGAGGTAACAATTGCAATTTCACCTTCAGTAAATCGTACCTTTCCCAAAGAGGGTGAACATGATACCACTCAAGTTCTTTTTGTTTCTTTAGATTCTAATGAGCTTGGGGGAAATCCGCTTGTTCCATCAAGATAGGAGGAAAATCCTCCATTCTCATAACTCAAGGGGTTAATCCTCTCGTTTCTTCGGTAACCCCTCCAAGTAGTCTAGTCATTTCCTTTGATTGGAATCGACTGGCAGGATTCTGCCTTCCTTCTTATCTGCCTTTCCAAATCATAGTACAAGTTTGTAATATGATTGTATTGGGAACTATTATAGATGAAGGTGCATTTGGTGAGTATCCTTTCCTCAACTACTTGGCAAGCGCTCGGTTCACCACCACTTGTGCCAGTTACGCAGAATATGTAGGCTATTAATAGAGGAATTAGTCGACCATTAGGGATCCTCCCTTAGTTACCCATTACTTTGGGAGGAACAAATATGTATCTGAATGTGATGGTAGTCCGAGGACCTTTAGATTACAATTTACTCGTTGGGCACAACTATGTTTATGACATGGGAGCTATTGTTTCAACACTCTTTCGAATGATTTGTTTCCCGCATGAAGGCAGAGTTGTCACCATTGACCAACATTCATTTCCCGGTCCAAATATGGCTCCTAGTCAACCATCTTCCCTAAATGGTCCTTTTGTACCAATGGTATCATCCCCGCCACGGGTTAATTATGTGGCAACTTGTTCCATACCTACATCAAATCAACTGACAATCAATTCAGTGATGTTGTACAACATTTACTGGAGGCATTGGAACCACATCTCTCCTTCATGACCTCTTATGAGTTGTGATTAGACCGCCGAGGATAGTTCGTTGTCTTGTGTCAACCTCATTAAAAAATGAAGCAAGGGTCCGAGGATAGTTCATTGCCTTGTGCCAACGTTGTTAAAAGATGAAATAAAGGGTTCAAGGATAGTTCTTGGTCATATGTCAACCTCATTAAAAAATGAAACAAGGAGTATGAGGATGGTTCTTTTACTGTGTCAACCTCGGTAAAAGATGAAACAGGTCCCATAAGGATAGTTCCTTGTCTTCTGTCAACGTTGTTAAAAAATGAAACCAAGGATATGAAGATAGTTCTTTTACTGTGTCAACCTTGTTAAAAAATGAAATAGGTCCATGAGGATGGTTCCTGGTCTTGTGTCAACCTTGTTAAAAAATGAAACAAGGAATCTGAGTAGAGTTCCTTATCTTGTGTCAAGCTCATCAAAAAATGAAACAAGGTCCCCTGGAGCAAAGTTCCAAGTCGAGTCTTTGAGTAGATCTCATAAAATCCCAATCGAGTATTTCACTTGATATTGTAAAAGAAACTTCACTCAACCCACCTAATAGCCATGAGTAGTCTCCTTAGGTGAATGTAATGAAGCTTGGGGGGCATGCACCTAGTGGTAAAGATAAGTTTTCCTGTAGGTTATGTGAAGGGAATCACCCCATTCACCTTTGTCCCTATCTGGACAAAGCCAAAAAGGTGTTGGATAACAATCCTGCTTCACCATAATGACTTCCATCTAGTTATAGGAGACTCTCCCCAGGGAAAAGTTTAAGAACCCCCCCTAAATTTACATGTATAATAAATGGGCGAATCTCCATGGTATATAGGAAAAATGGAAGACGATTTTATCAATAATATGATATGTATATATAATTTTTTTGGCGAATCTCTCACCAGGCATGGCGAATATTTTACTCAATTATAAAATCTTGTGTTTATTGAATACCCAAATGAAATCATTGCATTTCTTTAAAATATCTTTTGAAATCAAAATTACCGAAATTACATATCGATAATCTAGTGGGTGTAAGATAAAATTCACCCGTGCCATTCACAGAAAACATGAGAAAAAACCTAATACTATATATAAAACCAAGAAAAATTCAAATTCATCACTTCTAGGGACGTCATAACCACCCTGCCAATACACAAGTATGTTCCTATTTGCAATTAGAAAAATTACCCAAATTACAATCTGTTTACTTCCACTTCTAGGACCTCGTAACCACCCTACCAATACACAAGTATGTTCCCGTTTGCAATTAGAAAAATTACCCAAATTACAATCTGTTTACTCCAGCATATGTTGGAAAGTTATAGAAGGATGACTAGTGCAATCAATCCATTCCTTTTTAGCCCTGGATTTGTTTCAGTTTAAAATAGAAGTATACAAATATACTTGTCCAATGTCTATGCTTTAACCATTCACCCTTAAGATGTTTTTTACAATATAATTCCTAAGTCTATTTAATATCTTCATTATCATAAAAACCAACCTATATCCATCTTAACTCCACATCTACCACTCTTAGGGGGATGAAATCTATTTATCCCTCTGAGCACTTGGTAGACCCAGAATTAAGATGGATCTAAGATAGAATTTTCCCTTTAAATAGTCTCTCACATGAATACCATGGGTTATCATAAACCTGGAGCTTAAAAATTACTAATAGTAATTTATAAAAATTATTAAATTTAATAGTTGATTTTTATTTTATTTTTATTTTAACCAAGCTAAAATGTTTAACATACATTATATTACAACATCCATTTTTACTCTTGATAGGATCAAATATTTTTTCACTCTATGCTAGTTTGCATATCACGATATTTGATACCTCTTGGGGGTTAGTAGATCTAGAGTAAAGATGGATCTATTGTGGTTTAATTCCCCCATTTAAATAGGCTACATTCCAAGTGAATACCATGGGTCAATACCATGTGCCATTTTGATGAATACCATGGGTCAATACCATGTGCCATTTTTATTTTTATTAATACTAATATTAGGGTTAATAATGTTTTTTTGCATGGTATTAATATAAAAATGTTTTATTTGTTTACCATACCTCTCGTTTATTTATATTTTTATTAATTTATGATATCATTCATAAATACAAGGTGACTTATGTTGTAAATATAAAAAAATTGTTTTATTTGTTCACCATACCTCTCACTTATTTATATTTTTATTAATTTACCATACCTCTTTTAAAAATATGGTATTTGGCCCATAGGATTCACTTAAATAAAACCTCTTTCTTGAGCCTTCATAAATAGAACGAGGGTTATGGACTAAATATAAAAGAGGTTTTATTTATTTACCATGCGTCTAGTTTATTTATATTTTTATTTATTTACCATACCTTTTTACAAATATGGTATTTGGCCCATAGGATTCACTTAAATAAAACCTCTTCTTGAGCCTTCATAAATAAAATGAGGGTTATGGACTAAATATAAAAAGAGGTTTTATTTATTTACCATACGTCTAGTTTATTTATTTTTTTATTTATTTACCATACCTTTTGAGTAAGTATAAAAAAGTTTTATTTATTTACCATACCTCCACTTTACTTATAGTTTTATTTGTTTACACCATTGTATGTATATAAGGTGACTTATGGAGTTAATATAAAAAATGTTTTATTTATTTACCATACCTCTCATTTATTTATATTTTTATTAATTTACCATACCTCTTTTATAAATATGGTATTTGGGCCTTTGGCCCATAGGATTCACTTAAATAAAACCTATTCTTGAAAATTGGCGAATGGATTCACTTAAATAAAACCTATTCTTGAAAATGGGCGAATGGAAGGTTGTAACTCCTAATTTCAAGGGCTAAATTTACCTTTTCTACCCTCTCCCTTAAAATAAGGTGGGCTATTTGAAGTGATTTGTAAAAATGTACTATGATACAAAATATTCGCCCACTAAAAATTTAAAACCCCTTAATTTCCCTAGGTGTTAGTGTCGCATGAGACATATTATTAAAGCACGAGAATCTCTTTAATTATGGGTTGCTAACACAAATTTGGAACTAGAGTCAATGTTTTTTAAAAAAACAATGCAATAACTAAATGTAATCAATAAACAAAAAGATAAATTTAGAGATTTTCTATGTTTCAACCATTCTTTAAAAATACAAATCAAACCATACCAAGATGATCCATAATAAAGAGATGTTTGGTGAAGAAATGAGATGCTCACTCTTCCTTATAGTTTGGTGGAGAAATGAGATGCTCATGAGGCTCCTAAATCTCATCGATCAAGGGCATGTCTCATTCATATAAAATAATGGACAACGCTTGTTTTTTCTCACAACCTCACTCCGAATAAAAATGCTAGATTTAGGTCCAATGAGGTAATCCACCTACATATAAACTAATAAAAAATAATCAATATCTCAACATACCATGTGATAAATAAATAAATTCGCTAACTACAAAATTGATAACACTTCTATTGAGATTTCTTTAGCAGGGCAGATAAATGAGTTTCTACTTCACAGAATCAATTATATATATATATATATATAAAGTTGGAGAAAATATTTATAAAAATAATTTAGTCTCATGAATTTTATAACAATTATTCATCATTATAGTGTCATTCTCATCAAATTAGGTAATCATATTGTATATAAGTAATTTCTAAATATTTAATAATTTTCCAAAAAAGCAATATTTAAAAAAAATAAATTAAATAAAAACACAATAATATTTGAGATTATTTATAGCTAAATTAATTAAAAAAAATGGTGCATCCTCACATATCTCATTTTCCCCTTATTCTTCATTTTACAAAGATTTATAGTTCTATGCAACTACTATCTGACAAAGCTAAATATGTATAAGTTTCAAATGCAAAGAAGTTTGAAATTAATTTATTTATTGCGAAATAAAGTTCCTTTTGCACCCCATTCTCCCGCACATACTTCATTTTCCCTTTATTCTTCATTCTACAAAGATTCATAGCTCTATGCAACTGGTCTCTGGCAAAGCTAAACCTGTATAAGTTTTAAATGCAAAGAAGTTTGAAATTAATTTTGTCATTGTGAAATAAAGTTCCCTCTACACCTTGTTCTCCCGCACATACTTTTTCCTCCACACAATAAAAGCTTCGAACAAGGAAACATAATAATAATTATTAGATTTTTGTTGAGCACACCCTTCCCCTCGGCCTTTGCAAAGAACGTGCAAGAGCATCAATTATGGCATCATTAGGTAAAGCAGTAACACACTGTTAGAGCACTCACAAAATCATATCTCTATGTAACTGCTCTCCCACACAACTAAATCTGTAAAAGTTTTTTTTTTTGTAAGCTTAGTAGGACCTTTCTTTTTCATTAACATCAAATAGGGCAAGTTACATCCATGTCCATATGGTTAGGTGGCCTCAACCCCCCCAGAGTGAAACCAGAAATGTCGGCCACCTAACGGCATGATAAGCCTTCCAGTAACAAAATGTGATAATTCTAAATATCCATGCCAACTAATTATAATTGTCTTTGTACTGCCTAGAATCTAAATAACTGTAAACATAACTATAAACATTCTGGACATTATAGAATTGTTGCATACAATAAAAAGAATGACAAAGGGACAAAAACCAAGCTAATCATCTTCCACAAACTCGACAGGAGCAGGGTCTTTCACGCTGGAGCCAGGGAGATATGTTTGAGGGATGCATGGTATGTGCTCCTCAATACGGTTGAGGCACCCATTCTGCTTCTGTAACTAAAATTGAATTTTCTGCAATTCCTTGCTATAATCTAGAAACTTATGAGTGATTGTGGCCCCACCAGACGGAATCTTATCTAATGCTTTGGCCAAGAGGGTCTTCATCAACCAATACAAGTGCAATGTTTCCCTGAACTGAGTTTCCCTACCTCTAGTATGATTAGGACAGGGCACTAATGTTTGCCTAAAATCCAAATCAATGTCCATAATCCCTGCTTTCTGATTAGGCTCTTCTTCCCTTTCCTCGATCAACTAACGAACCTGGGTCGAGGTGCCCTCATGATACATTATTTTCGCATCATTAATGATGCTTGAAACTGACTTTTAGCTCCATGATCTGCCCCCATAGGAGCTTGACTAGTTACCACTAGGGGATTCCTTAGAGATTTTCCTTTGGCTGAGTGAGCTATGGGAAGCCTTTCCCTTCCCGGAGATGGAACGAGCCATGAAAATTTGGTACCTGTAATTATATTAACTAACAAACAAAGACTCCATAAACCACTTGGATGGGAGCTTTTATTCGAAACACAAAAATTCCATGAGTCGCCACATAATCGAGGACTTGCTAGAGGAAACGATAGAGAGGCCAGAAATTGAACTAGACCCCAATTCAATTGCTTGACACAAATAGACAACCAGCAAGAAAGAAACCCTATGAACCCAACATGCAACCACTTCCTTTCGAGGAACCAAAAGATGAAATTGTAAACTAAACTATCCTCATATCAAAGCCCTGGAGGCTTTGACTCGCAACTATTAACATACATACAAGAAAAGAGTCCCCTAAGGTGGGGATAGAGAAAAGGAAATACCCAAAAGTGGCGAGAGAACCACAACCAGTATAATCACATATGTGATAGCATAATATCAAACACCACAAACATAGTAATACAATAAACAAAAGAAACTGCTTCCACTTTTGTATCCTCCACATAGAAATCCACATATGACACCTTCCGCAGTGACCAAGTTACATCAGAACCTTTCAACCCAAAGGCCAATAGACAGATATAACGAATCATAGGGGAATGAATAGAGGAACTATAAGAATACCCTTGAAGCAAAGCTTGAAACAACCATGACTGAACCCGCGCCCAGGGAAAACGCATCAGCGAAGCCTTCTCCAAGCCACCTTTCCACATGGACTAGAGCCAAGGGAAACAACGTTCACTATCAAGAAACTTACCAAACTTACTTCAGAAAACACTAGTTATCCCCATCCACACTTATTCCCTTGCCACCTTCGAGGATGGAATTAACTCCTCGCATGTAAAGAGCCACCTCTCCATGTGCTTCGTGCATGTGGAGGGTGGTGAGGAGGCACCTTGGGATTATCAACCTCATTCATATGTGGTATTTTTACCGTCATTTCGCACCCCAATCGTGGATGGGGAACAATGGCTTGATTGTTCTTTTGACTATCTCTAATGGTATGATTTGGGAGAACTATTAAGGGGTTCAGGTCTTCATCTGAGGGTTGGGGAGGCAAAACCATCTCTAATGATTTTCCCTAATGAGAACAGCCCCAATTTGCAAGGAATTTTGTCCCTTTGTTTCCCTCTTGCCGAATGTGAGAGATGAGGATGTAATCAAACAGTGGAAGAAGCTCACCCACTTCTTGCATCAAGCGAGTTGTGTGCCAGTTGTGGCTAATTTTTTTCCCATCTAGCTCCTTGGCTTAGCTTCTTAGTAATATTAATCACCCATTTTGAGTCCCCTTCAAACACTAACTTTTTGTAGCCATGTTTAATTTTCATAATGAGGCCTTGTTTGACTACACTGAATTATGCCTCGTTGTACTAGCATACCCACAGTCAATGTTGAATTTTCATGCCCATGGGTATAGGATAGAATCTTAAAATCTATGACACCACCAAACCAAGAATCTCAATGATACTAATTTACACAACAGAATATAAATAACAACAAATCATACATGCACATAATATAGAAAACTTGTTACATTTTTCAACCCAACTTTGTTATATTAAACAACATATAATACAACAGTTTTAGGGCTCCCGTTCCACAAATAATGGCCCTCATACATCCACTAGTACAAGAATATAATTGGGGCTTAGTGTCATTCCATTGACAACCAATCTTCCCTCAAAAAGATACTCTAACCATCTATTTGATGAAGTCAACTCTCTTAGCTCCCCTCGGTCGTACATTGTACATGCTCGGTCCTTCAGCTCTCAATTTGTAGCTCCTACCTCTATCAATGCTCTAAGCCCATCTAATTGTTGAATCTAAGCTATCCAATCTGCTCACTAGTTGTACCTTAGTCCATCATTGGCACAATACATCAAGGCTCATGTCGATTTGTGCACAGCTCCACTTGTGAACAACTCCGAACTACCCATTAATGCTCCTCATCTACTCATGGACTTCAGCCCACTATGGTCTTCCTGCACTGCTCCGATGAAGACCAACATCGGGCACGAAGGGCTACCACCTATCACTACAAGATGTCCATCTCGGACAATGAACATAGGCTAGGAGGATTGCATATAATTTGTTGTAGAATTCCTTCTCCACACACAAGTCTCGGGCTACACAAACTACTCTTGGTTGATCAGACCCTTGAGCTCAACAATTGCCTCTCTCGCAGCTACCTTTGTCCATCAATATGTTGCTCACTGGGCACCAACTTGGACACTATCACATTCTCCTCCAGCAGACCATAAGCACCCAATCCACGTTCACACTAGGTCCACTCTCATGTTTCCCTCCAACAGTCCATGAGTCACCAAGTCCACTTTTTAGCATCTGCACCTAGCTAGGGAATCCTACACTGCTCTGATGAAAACCAACATCTGGCACGAAGGGCTACCACCTATCACTAAAGATGTCCATCTCCCACAATGAACATAGGATAGGAGGATTTCCCATAATTTGTTGTAGAATTCCTTCTCCACACACAAGTCTTGGGCTACACAAACTACTCTTGGTTGATCAGACCCTTGAGCTCAACAATTGCCTCTCTCGCAGCTACCTTTGTCCATCAAGATGTTTCTCATTTGGCTCCAACTTGGACACTATCACACTATCCTCTAGCGGACCATAAGTGCCCAATCCACGTTCACACTAGGTCCACTCTCATGTTTCTCTCCAACAGTCTATGAGTCACCAAGTCCATGTTTTAGCATCTACACTTAGCTAGGGAATCCGCACACCTAGGAGACCCTTACACACGGTTGCCAACATAGTTCTCCACATCTGCCCATTTCTCTACAATAGAGGAGCTATAGGCTCCAAAATTCACTGTGAAATTTCCCACTGGTTAGGGCTTATAACATGCCACGTTAGCCCTACCTCCTTGACTTCTATAGGCTGCAACAACTATGTCCACATTGGGACATATACATCACACCATAGCAGGGTCTTCTCCTAGTTGGATTTCCTTCATGCCTAAGGAAACTCTAACAAATGGCTCCCAGCAAACTGCAATGTAGACTAATCTTAAACTAGGATCCAACACCTACAAACATTAACCAAAAACACATACCTTGTTAATTGTTTTGTTGTAGCTCCACTGCTACAACTTAGGCATGGTTAGGGCATAAAACTCAACCCCTACCAATCTTCAAATTCTGCCCAGAATTTCACTAAATAAGTGTGGTTTCCCTACCATGAGGGGATATGACCCTTGGTAGTGATTCTAGGCTATTATAGCCCTCACCAACCCTTCGGCCTCCCTTCAATTGATTGCGACTACCTACAATAGGCTCCTCCAAGCTTGTAGCTTGCTCCACAAGGGTCAGACCACCCCCCTTTCACCACAAAAGAGTCTCCAATGACCACAACCTTTAATAAAATCAGCGCAACCCTCTTTTCATGAGTTCGGTCACCCTCCAGCAACCTTGAAACGACCTTGTACCCTTGTTGTTTGTCTTCTTCTTGTTGCGGCCTCCAACAAATGTGTTTCTCTCTTCAACGAGTTCTTTGTGAGGAAAGTTTTGCACAAAATGGATGAAGAATAAGCCTCATTCTCACCCTCTTTTCATACCAAAGAGAGGGGCTCCAAAACATCATATTTTAGGGTTTTCCAACTATCATGAGCCTACCATAACCTTAGGCCAACATTGACACTTATGGTGTCAACCCCAAAATTACATTCAAAAATTCATATCTCCACTTCTACAACTCGGAATTCGAGGATTCTCGAAGCGTTGGACTCTACTTTCCTCCCTCTATCATCTCATGCCATCACATGTAGAAATGTGCTCCTAAAAATGCCTAAAACATGATTTGGTGCAAAACCCCAAGCTTGGGTTCCAATCCCACAAGCCTACTTATCACGCTTTGCCCTCCAATCCCTAAACCCTAGGGTTGTAAGTACCTCCCAAGCTACACAAAAATTAACACTCCCTCTTAGCAAAGGAGGTACTTCCAAGGCTAGGAAGTAACCATCATCATCTCCGGCAATAATATCCCATCTGGCATCCATCACTACAGCATACCCTATAGAATGAACCTAGTAATCTTGGTAGTGCCTCTGCCTCATCACATACGAACCTGAAGATTCCAAACCTCCATAGGGTTGCTCCCTCTGAGGCTAGACTCACTCTAAGCCTACACGATCTCCACTGGATTAGTCCTATATGCACTCATCCTCCTGGATCAAATATCACTCGTGAAAATCCCTCCAATCTCGGATATGCAACATCACGATCTGATGAAGACTCTAGCCTTCCAACTTGTAGTCCATCACATGAAGTTATCTTGATCAACCAGATCTCGTCCATGTAAAAGTAACCGTCGAACTTCCCCAGCCATCCATCGAAAATCAATGGAATTCCATGATCATAAATCTATCCTACAACAAATTGTTGTTCACTAGGCTCACCACCAATCCACCAGAACTCCCATCCAATCTCGCTGCCAATCCATTCAAGACCACATCTCCATGTCTTCATCTGAACCCTTTACTCCATGATCTAGACATCGACAACTCCCTCTGAGTTGCTTCATTGTGTATACTTTGATTCACTATCCCTCAAAGTAGATCAGATATGCTCTGATACCATGTTGAATTTCCATGACCTTGGGTCTAGAATAGAATCTTAAAATATTTGACACTACCAAACCAAAAATCTCAACGATACCACTTTTCATAGTGGCATATAAATAGAAGTAAATCACACATGCATAGAATATAGACAATTTTTTATATTTTTCAACCCATCATTGTTATATTAAACAACATATAATACAATAGTCTAGGGCTCTTGCACGAGGGATAATGGCCCTGATACATCCACTAGTACAAGAATACAAATTGGGGCTTGGTGTTATTCAATCAACAAAACATTTTCCCTCAACAAGATACTTTGACCATCTGGTTGATGAAGTTGACTCTCTCAGCTCCCCTCGGTCGTACCTTGTACATGGTCGGTCCTTCAGCTCCTGATCTGTAGCTCCTGCCTCTATCAATCCTCCAAGTCCATCTGGCCACTGAATATTGGTTATCCAATATGCTCACTAATTGTGCCTTAGTCTATCAAGGGAACAACACATCGATACTCCTATCAAGTTGTTCAGAAATCCACTTGTGAACAACTCTAAACTACCTGCTATTGCTCCTCAACAACTCAAGGAATTTAGCCCACTGTGGTCTTCCTGCGCTGCTTCGATGAAGACTAACATAGGGCATGGAGGGCTGCCACCTATCACTACAAGTTGTCCATCTCCCATAACGAACACGGGCTAGGAGGATTTTCCAACATCTATTGTAGACCTTCTCCAAACACAAGTATGAGGCCCCACAAACTACTCCTGGTTGAGCAAACCCTTGAGCTCAACAACTTCCTCTCTCACAACTACCTCTGTCCATCAAGGTGTTTCTCACTGGGCAACAACTTGGACATTATCACGTTGTCCTCCAGTAAACCATAAGCTCCCAATCCATGTTCACACTAGGTCCACTCTCACGCTTCTCTCCAAAAGTCCAAGAGTGACCAAGTCCACGTTCTAGTATATGCACCTAGCTATGGCATCCTCACACCTATGAGACCCTTACACATGGCTGCCAACAAAATTCTCTACATTTTCCCTTTGCTCCGCAATACAGGAGATATTACACAAATCTAGGTTCCAAACTTCATCGTGAAACTTCCCACTAGTTAGTGCTCCTAACATGCCATGTCAGGCCAACCTCATTGGCTTCCATAGGCTGCAACAACTTTATTCACACTAGGACAGCTACATCACTCCATAGTGGTATTTTCTCCTAGTTGGAGTTCGTTCATGCCCAAGGCAACTCCAACAAATGGCTTCCAACAAACTACAATGTAGACTAATCCAAAATTGATCCTAAAATAGGATCCAACACCTACAAGCATTAACCAAAAACACATACCTTTTTTAATGTTTTGTTCTAGTTACAGTGTTGCAACTTAGGCTTGGTTAGGGCACAAAACTCAACCCCTACCAACCTTCAAATTCTGCCTACAATTTCACTAAAGAAGTGTGGTTTCCCTTCGATGCGAGGATATGACCCTTGGCAGTGATTCTAGGTTGTTCCAACCCTCACCAGCTCTTCGGCCTCCATTCAATTGACTGTGGCTACCTACGTCAAGCTCCTACAAGCTTGTACCATGCTCAACAAGGGTCAGACCACCCTCCTTTCACCACAAAACAATCTCCAATGACCTTGGCCTTTAATAACAGTAGCCTGCCCCTCTTTTCATGGCTCGGTCACCCTCCAGCAACCCTAAAACAACCTTGTACCCTCATTGTCTGTCATCTTCTTGTTTCAACCTCCAAGAGATGTGTTTCCCTCTCCAACGAGTTCTTTGTGAGGTAAGTGCATGGAAATTTTTAGGGGAAAATGTTCCCCCTTAGGCGAAATTAACGGGTTTTAAATTTATAGTGAGTGAATATTTTGTATCATAGTACATTTTTACAAATCGCCTCAAATAGCCCACCTTATTTTAAGGGAGAGGGTAAAAAAGGTAAATTTAGCCCTTGAAATTAGGAGTTACAACCTTCCATTGGCCCTAATTTTCAAGAATAGGTTTTATTTAAGTGAATTCTATGGGCCAAATACCGTATTTATAAAAGAGGTATGGTAAATTAATAAAAATATAAATAAATGAGAGAATAGGTTTAATTTAAGTGAATCCTATGGGCCAAATACCGTATTTATAAAAGAGGTATGGTAAATTAAGAAAAATATAAATAAATGAGAGGTATGGTAAATAAATAAAACATTTTTTATATTTACTCCGTAAGTCACCTTATATACATGCAAGGGCGTAAACAAATAAAAATATAAGTAAAGTGGAGCTATCGTAAATAAATAAAACTTCTTTTTATACTTACTCAAAAGGTATGGTAAATAAATAAAAATATAAATAAACTAACGTATGGTAAATAAATAAAACCTCTTTTTATATTTAGTCCATAACCCTCGTTCTATTTATGAAGGCTAGGTTTTATTTAAGTGAATCCTATGGGCCAAATACTATATTTGTAAAAGAGGTATGGTAAATTAATAAAAATATAAATAAATGAGAGGTACGGTAAAGAAATAAAACATATTTTTATATCTACTCCATAAGTCACCTTATATTTACGAACACTCAAAAAATGCTTTATATTTAGGTGAAACCTATGGACAAAATACTATGGGACAAATACCATGGACTAGATTGTTATTAATACCATGCAAAAAAACATTATTAACCCTAATATTAGTATTAATAAAAATAAAAATGGCACATGGTATTGACCCATGGTATTCACCAAAATGGCACATGGTATTGACCCATGGTATTCACCTCGAATGTAGCCTATCTAAATGGGGGAATTAAACTAGCATAGATCCATCTTTACTGGATCTGCTAACCCCCAAGAGGTATCAAATATCGTGATATGCAAAATAGCATAGAGTGAAAAAATATTTGATCCCTCTCATGGCTTGGTGGATCAAGACTAAAAATGGATGTTGTAATTTAATTTATGTTAAACATTTTAGCTTGGTTAAAATAAAAAATAAAATAAAAATCAACTATTAATTTTATTAATTTTTATAAATTACTAATAATAATTTTTAAGCTCCGGGTTTATGATAACCCATGGTATAGAACCATGGTAATAACATGGTATTCATGTGAGCATAGACTATTTAAAGGGGAAATTTTATCATCTTAGATCCATCTCACTTCTGGGTCTACAAAGTGCTCAGAGGCATAAATAGATTTAGTGGTAGATGTGGAGTTAAGATGGATATAGGTTGTTTTTTATGATAATGAAGATATTAAATAGACTTAGGAGATTATATTGTAAAAACATCTTAAGGTTAATGGTGAAAGCATAGAAATTGGACAAGTATATTTGTATAATTTTGCCTTACACTGAAACAAATCCAGCGCCAAAAGGAATGGATTGATTGCACTAGTCATCCTTCTATAACTTTCCAGCATACGCTGGAGTAAACAGATTGTGATTTGGGTAATTTTTCGAACTATATTGGTAGGGTGGTTACGAGGTCCCTAGAAGTGAAGAATTTGAATTTTTCTTGGTTTTATATATCGTATTAGGTTTTTTCTCATGCTTTCTGTGAATGACATAGGTGAATTATATCCTACATCTACTAGGTTATCAATATGTAATTTCGGTAATTTTGATTTCAAAAGATATTTTAAAGAAATGCAATGATTTCGTTTCTGTATTCAATAAACACAATATTCTAATGGAAGTTTCCATTTGTCGTTTACCTATAGAGATTCCATGGAGAAGTATTAGTGGTGTGACATCAATTGTCCTCAAGCAGAGGCTTTAGTTTTACCCTTTCCTGGAAGAAAATACTTTCTTCTAACATTTTTGAGTTCCATGAAAAATTTGAAAGTCCTAATAGTATTCAATTATGGGTTGAAGAGAGACATAGTATTCAATTATGGGTTAAAGATATCCACACTGAATGGGCCTTAGCTTCACTTAGTTTAAGACTATTCACTTGGAGAGGCACCATCTGTCCCCACTTCAAGAGCATAGTAAAGTCATGTAGAACTTAGAGAAGCTATCTTTAAGATTTTAGTGAAGATTGGAAAAATGTCTGGGTTCAATAACACCTACTCGAGCATTAAGCTTCCAATAATTCTAGATTTTAACCTGGAGCACTTTTGTGATTTTGAGGAGATGCCCCCTCATATTTGTGACACATCTTTAGTTGTGAATTGGTCTATTACTAACTGTCATTTCCTTAGAAAGTTACCTGATGACTTGGGGAACCTCAACTCTTTAAGAATGTTAAGGAAGGAAAGAAATTACATTATGCTAAGTTCTCTTATGCTTTTCAAGTTTTTCTTGAATATCTACAGTGTTTCAGGTAGGAAAGTACATTTTTTTAATGAAAATTTGTCTTGATAGAAAGGTCCAATTTCAAATTCTAATGCTTTCAAAAAACATTATATAACTATAATGTTGCTAAAAGGAAAGCATATTTTTTCAATTTAAGTATCATGATACCATATTCCAACTTATTTTTCAGTAACCAATTAGGCTTTGTAGCTTTGAATAAATCCATGTCTTTTGATAAGATCCTCTTCCAAATTAGAACGCAGTTTCCTTTTGGCAATAATGACATACAATGTCTTGATTTTGTTATTGAGAAAATAAAGGTTGTGAAACAAGCGTGTGCCATACAAGGACATGATTCATTGATTATGTATCAATTATGGCTCTTGATGTAACAATGTCTTGATTTTGTTGCCTGAAAATAGAGGTTATGCTTTATTATTTCACATAATTTCTTACAATCTTTCCATAATTATTGATTTTTAATCTCAATCACTGAGGGATTACAGTAATGAAAAAGGTAATATTCCATGGTTTGAAGTTCCACTCTTACTAAACATTTAAATATATCACCACAATTTAACTCCTAGTTAAACGAATTGTATTTGATTTGTAAACAATTCATTGCTTGATTTATAGATTTTGATTTTTTCCCTTTTTTATTTTTTTCTCAGATTTGGTATGAGATATCTTCCAAGATTTGGGTTCTCTAGTTTCCCCACCATAGCTATGAGGTTCAGATGCTATCATTAAATATTATCGTAACATTACAACTTTTCCATTAAGTGCACTTTGAAACATTGTTGTTTCTTTTCCATGTTGTTAATGCAAATAAGCACTACAACTAGTGCCATTATTTAGATTAAGTGCCAAAATCCTCTTGTAATGATGGAGTGATTGTTTTCTAGCTACTAAGGCCATATGCATTTTTATCTTTTATGTTGTGCTGAGATATTCAAATTCAGAATAAGAATTGAGGTCTCGTTCCACTATAGATTGCAGTTAGTTTCTTGAACATAATATATAGTAGATTATCTTTTACTAATCAACTGTGGATGTGATTCCCTCACAGGAAAAGGAAATTTCAAAGTGACTTTGATTTCACATTGTTTTTTCAAAAAATAAGGCACAGGAAAGGAGATCAAAGTGTCACCGATTTCACACTTAATTTGTCAAATGGAAGCAGAGAAAAGGGCGGAACCTTTTGTATTTAACAATGCTCTTATTTTCATTATGTACATGCACAAAATCATATTAGTAGAAAATATTGAGGTTTGCCTAATTATATTTTCATTCCACTTACATTCTTTACAACTTGTAAAAAATAACTCGAAGATTCATTAACTAATGTTTTCTTTATTAATCCAGTGCGTTTAGATTTTGTATTGAACTGTTATATTTTTCTTCCATATTTGTGAATTGTGTTTCTATTGATGCTTCTTTTCCATTTCCTATTGTGCTATAATGAGTTGTCTAATGGAGTAGGAAGATTGAGAAAGTCTTTGATCTTGGAACTATGTTACAATGGTACGTTAGAAAACCCAACGGTGCAAGTCAGGTGCATCCACAAAGAGGTCACCAAATACTAGTTTTCGGTATTGGCTAAGTGCCTTGATCTAGAAAATTTTCCCTTTCCCTTGTATTAACATGAATCTGAGAGATTGTAATTTTTATTTATATAAGATTTATTCGGTTAAGAATTGATGAATAAAATTCATGGACATGAGCTTAGATTGTCCTGTAAGGTGGTTGTTGATTATTGGAAGCTATGATGGCCATTATGTCAAGCTAGGTGGTCGCACTCCCTTGATCGTGAGCACGATTGTGATGAAGATGGAAGACTTCATAGTCTAGATTGATTGTTTAGCAGTGATAGTTAGTGGGCTCATTCACAAAAGCTTCTATTTCACTAATCCTTTTTATAGAGTTGTCAAATTCAATTTCCAAAGCTTTTAATTACACTATAGATTTGAGTTCTGAGAGAATTGTGATTCACAGTGTTAAGTATAGCAGCCATGACACTTGAATGAAGACAAGCATAGTAGAGGTATCATACTCTGTTATAAGCTTACCTACATATTATAAGGGACTTCGTTGGCTTTTTTATAATTTTATAAACAAGTTGCATGTCGTGGAAATGTGAAAAAAAAAATAGTGATATTGCCACCATGTGGCTCTTGTCATGTATGGTTTTATACTTTTTCAAAAATTCTCTAAGAGTTAACAATGCTTAGATTCACTAGGAATTTATAAAGTTTTATTATTTAGTGAAAGACTCGCCAACATCTTACAAGATTTTATAATTGAGTAAAATATTCACCATGCCTGGTGAGAAATTCGCCAAAAAATTATATATACATATTATATTTTTGATAAAATCGCCTTCCATTTTTCCTATATACCATGGAGATTTGCCCATTTATTATACATATAAATTTAGGGGGGTTCTTAAAATTTTCCCTTGATCTAAAGCAGTTTTAAATTTGATTCACTCTGATGTATATGGTCTGATGCCTATAAGATCTCTTGGGTTTTCATTATACCATGTGACAATTATTGATGACTTCTATAGAAAGACATCGATCTATCTCATGAATACCAAGGATGAAGTCTTCACTAAGGTTCACGAATTTAAAGCTGAAGTGGAAAACTTGATAGGTAAGAAGATTAAGACTTTTAGATATGGAAATGGAGGATATTACATCCCAAAGGAACTTGTTTCATTCTCTAAGAATGTTGGGATGTACATGGAGCTTATTGTTCCCTCCATTCCAAAGAGAATGGTGTGGTAGAAAAAATAACAGGTTGATTGAGGAATGTGTCAAGGCTATGATGCATGATCAAGATTTTATGACGTTCTTATGAGGAGAAGCATCATTAAAAACTATATATATTAAAAATACAAGTCCTCATCAAATTATGGAAGATATGGCTTTTGAAGAAGCATTCTGTAGATGAGAAGCGAAGGTTGGACATATGCGAATCTGTGGTTTCCTTATCTACATTCATGTTCGTAAGGATAAGATTAAAAAATATTGAACCTTCAAGAAATAAAAGCATATTTTTTTGTTACGGTGAATCACCAAAGGCCTATAGAATATACAGTCAAGAGTAGCAACATATTGGATGCTAACTAGGATGTCATTTTTGGTGAAAAATTTCGATATTGGAAATCTAAGGTAGTCTCCATGGATTCCTATGACTAAGTAAAGTGGGAGGCTTCGAAGGAAGAGAAATCGAGTTCTACAAAATATCCAAAAGAGCCAAAAGGGCCTTGTTATTCCCCTATACCAATAGGTATCATATATCATGATTGACTTGATGAGCTATGTAATATGTTCGTACCTTTACTTGTTGCAAAGGTTTTCCATATGTGTGAAAAATTAAAAATTTTTAAAAAAAGTAAAGAGGGTATGCCCTAGAGAAAAATCAAAGGGTGAAAAGAATAAAAAGAGGTAAAAAAAAAATGAAAGAAAATCAACCCCAACAAAAGAAAGACCAAGAAAGTGTGCAAGTCTAAATGCCACTAATTTTTCACTTTTGTATAATAAACAATTGTGTGCAGCTTGTCACTTATGCCACAATTCATGAATAGTCAAACAATTTAAACTTGCCTAGTTCATATTTTAATTTCATGTTGTAAAAATAGAGAATAAAGATCTGACCAAACAATGTAATCTTGGCAGATAAGTAGATAGGTAGAGTGAAAAAGGAGCTCAAAAGTTTAATCTGAGCCTTTGGATGTAATAAGTGTAGACTTAGATAGGCATTACCATGTAGAAGAAAAGAAGTTTGATAAGGGTTTTCCAACCTAAGTGCACCCTAATAAAGAAGTAAAAATGTTAGGTTAAGTAGGTAGGGTAGGTAGATGATGGTTGCAGAATAACATGTGATGAATGATAAGTGTAATTGTGTAAATATTTTATTTTCATCACAAAGGCAAAGGCATACATCGCATGGAAGGCATATCAAGCAAGCAAAGTCAAAATAAGTAAATTCCCTAATCATTTCCCCTAAATTTTCACTAATTTCCCCTAAGTTCCAAGGTATCTATCAAATTAGAGGGGCTCAGAGCATTTCTCTGAATTTTGGAGGGACCAGACCCTCAACCCAATAACTTGTAATGCCTAAGTACTTAAGCCCATTCATCAAAGATCACACCTCTTCATAAATAATTCATGCCCTTTATAAAGTTTTTCCTAAGTAAAATCCTATTTTACTTAAGCAAATTAAAATATTTTCCATTAAAACCCTCATTTCTCACTTAGCCTAAGTTTAAATATACACATGAGAATGTTTGAAACTTAACGGTTTTTCCATTCAATCTCATATTAATTACTAACTTATATTATATAGTTCCCCTATAAAGGTTACCTACTCCCATATTACTTTAACTATGTAAAAATCCTGAAATACTTATATATCCTGCCCCTTGGTTAAATATAACCATAATGCATATTTTGGGATAAATTAGTTAATTCATAACTAATTAAGAACCCCACCCTGCCATGTTAAAAAAAAGGCTTAATTAACCCAAATGCTTAATTAATAACTTTCCCGACCAATCTCGTTGCCCCTGATATGATTAAATAATATTTAATTATGTTGGGCCTGCCCTCATTAAACTCCTGTCACCTCGCCTCCCTGATAGTCGTCCTATCAAGCCTCTGAGATCCAATGACTATTGTGGATATCGCATGGCCCTCCACGACTGAACATTAGCATGTGATCGCAAAGTAGTTTTGTGAACAATGCCCTTGCCACACATCATTTATCCTATGGTATCGCACAGATGAGCCCAAATACCGCCCCTCCTCCATAAGTAGTGCGATAAAAACTGCTTACCGCCTCCAACTAAATGACGAAACATCAAATCCTCATACTGACGCCACCTGTCCAAATCCAAAAACCTGCCAAATTCTTGACTTTCTATAAAAAAACAAAACAAATCATTCTGTGGTTCTATTCTGCGAACCTATACATCAATGCAAACTTAACGATGAGGTCAACCAGCTTGTGCTCCCAGCCACCAACCAACTTCAAAATTTGTAGTCGACACCACTGAGAGTCCTCCTTTGACACCCAGTCTGCCTGCAATCTATGTCCCATCCCTAAAAGTAGGCATTTAACAAATTCCATCGAGAAACCCTCTTAATGCTTGCTTTCGGTGCAAATTTAATTAAAAAGAATCCCAATTCACCATAATTCAGTTACTGCATTTGTAATTCAAGTTCCTAGACCTACTATTTTATCATTTCTTCTTAAAAATCCTCATTTTCCTTTCTGAATCCATAAGAACCAGTATGGAAACTTCGGTAGCCCTAAATATTGCACCTATTACCACCCCTCCTCGTGATTTTGACTATTTTCCCCTAGCAGATAATGATTTTCAAATAAGAGACCTAACCATTGATAAAGACTATTTGAAAGCATTTTTCAATGCCGAGATAATCACTTGAATGGCTATGATGCCATAAGACTGTGGGAATCTAATCTCCCAATGTATTTTCTCCCCTCTATGCATGTTTTCCCTGACATAATCCATCAGTGCCATGCAAATTATGACTCCAACCGCAGAGCAGGGATGTCTCCCAATCAAACAATCCTCTTGACAATAACTACAGACTCAATCAATGAGATGCTACAATTTCATCCTAGTCAAGCCTTCAACCCCATTTCCCTTGGAAATTTGCTTGAGAAATCTACTAAATTATCCTAATCTGAACTCAATCACCTATGCTAGGATTTCATATTGAAACAACGTCAACCTAAAGATCCCCCTCCTTATATGTCATCCTTCTTCATAGATACAACTAAAATAATAGTTGATATGATAGGTACAATCATGGGATTCAACACTGGTGATTTTGTAGATGAATTTACCCTAGTGTTGGTGTCTATCTTTACCCTTGGTCAACCCCCTGATGTCAAGTACGATTATGCTTCATTTATTGCTGACAAAATCCATGACCAGTTCATGAGACTAGAGAATGAGAAGGTTTTCAAGTATTCCATCTTCATATATCACCTCATCCTCTACTATCAGTCTGAAAAATTCCCATTTTCTGTTAAGAAACTTGACACAAAGGGTAATCCAAGGTCTGTTATCTTTTATACTTCTATCTTCGATGAATCTTTTGCTTGCCCTTATTTATATAGTGAGTTCATTGACTAGTTTGTCCACCTAGCGACCACCTTGCTGATAGGAAATCCTCCTCCTAGGATTAATGATGAAATCAAAAGGATCATTTAGCTATCAAAATAGTACAGGGTAGGTGACTGGTACTTGTACTAGAATCATACAGAAATCAAGGTCTATGGGTGTGAGCTTCCCCCATTCAAGCTACCTAAATATGTTCCAATGAGGTTGTTTGTATTGGAGTATTATAGGCACATGATATACTCAGATTTGACTCATTTTAGTAAAGCCAAGAAGAAAGCACAACTGAGAATCAAGGATCACTTAGGCCCATTTGTCTGGAATAGTAGGGAAGCATGGAATGTAGCAGAGAAAATCCTAGAAGACTACATGAGATTAAACAGAAGTTTTGGTTTGACTCCATATGACCCCCACCGTTTCATCTGCAATAGGAGAATCAAAAATAGACTATCACCAAATTTTCATCACGGAATACCAAAAATTGAGCAATATGCTAACATGTATGAATGGATGGAAGGGACACATGTAGAAATGGATGGTGATTAGGTCAATGTAGAAAATGTAATGACAAATCTAGAAAAGACACTTGACCTAGATTCTTTCGGACAAGTGCAATTTGAGACTTCTCACAATCCAGCATTAGCGACTAGTGCCTCAACAGTTGATACCTCACAAAGACACTCACAGAAGACTAGTCCACCATCTGTAGAGACATCACAGGGAAGAGAACAAGAGATCAACGCTCTAGCAACAGAGCAATCAAGCATGTCAAAGTAGCCTCAAACTTCTCAAGAGCAAGATCAAACACAGGCTCACCCAACTAAAGATAAAATGCTAGACCCCCCAATTTTACAGACCCCTCTGAATGAGGAAAAGAGCTTAAAGAGAGATAGGGAAGTAACTAACTCTGCCAGTGGTAAATCAAATCAGCCTTGTGCTAAGAGGCACAGGCTAAATCCTCATTCAGAAGAGGAATTTTTTGAAGAAACAACAGAGAGCCAGAGAAAAGAAGGTGCAAATAGTTAAGATACTTTCCCAGCAGGTGGGACACCTTGTAGCTCACAAAAACAAGAACTGGAGAGACAACAAAGTTCTAAAGTATCATCTTTCAGGCCTTCAGGTAATAAGAACCAAGATATTAAAGAGAAATTCAAAGAAATAAAGGCCAGAAATGAACCACTAAGGATTCAGGTCTACAATCAGTATTTAAAGATGGCTCCCACCAGTCAAGATAGGTTAATGTCAGCCTATGGCATCAAGGAAGGCAAGATGCAGATGAGCTTCTTTAAGCCCAAAGTACAACAACCTCAGTCAATTGCAGACTACCTCAAAACTGATTTTGAGGGCATGGCCAAAGACATTCAGCCGTAGATCGGATTGAATTACATGAGTAGACAAGGGAGATGGTGTATTCAACATTGACCAGTAAAGCCCTGATGGCCCAAAGATTAGAAAATTCATTAAATAACACGACTGCTTAGTGACAACTAGAAAGAGCCTCCTCATAGGCTGAGGATAATAGAATTAAATTGTTGGAGGAGTTGGTTATTGGATTGGGTCATAACCCAAAGGATGTAAAAGTTGTTGAGGCTTTGATAAAGAAGAAATATGAAGACATAGCTTCCTTGAGAAAGCAGTTAAAGTTGCCTCCATCAAGGCATCCACAAACTACTGAAGTTATCCAAAAGAAGTCTGAATAAGAGCTTATGGAATTGGTCCTCAAGATTAATGAATAGTTGAAGGAGACTGAGCAAGAACTAGAAAAGTCATTAAAGAGTAGGCAAAGTGAGTCAACCTCTCACCCTCAAAATGTGATACCATAGGCCTCCACGACAGTCCCCTCAACACTTGTAATAACTCGAGCACCTAATGTCACCTTGGTCACAACAGAGACAATTATAGGTACAAGCACAAGAACAGAACAGGTAGGAACTTCAAGTTTGAGTATAGAACAATTGATCAAATCAATGGAGGAGATGAAACTACAAGTTTCTGAACTCTAGAAGGTGAAAGAGAAATTTGTTACCTTAGAACATAAATATAATATTTCAAAAATTAATTTTGCTAAAGAAGTGTGGAAGAATAAAGGCTTGGCTCAGCAAGTGAAAGCACTAGAGAATGCCATCACCTTTGAAAATCCCTTAACAAACATTAGGAGAATTTTATGGGCCAACATCACTTAGTCAATAAATGATGCTTGGCCATCTGTACAAATAATTTTTGAACAGATTGAACTGGTGCAAGTTGCTCTTCAAGAGATTCAGAAAACCAAGGAAGACCTAGGAGGGAAGCATGAGGAAGCTATAAGGCTAGTAAATTTTTTGAAGAGTAAAAATAGGTACCATCTAGAAGAGCTGAATATTGAGGATAGAACTGGGACTATCCTAGAAATCAAGAAGGTATTGACCAAAAGGTTTCTGATGCAAAACCTTGAAAGAAAATGCCAGAACATGCAAGAAGACATTAATGATTTTATGGAGAAATTTGGTATCTTACAGAGAAAAGGACTTCTCAATACTTTAATTATTAATGATAGATTGATGAGGCATGAAGATTATGTCAACAAATTGTGTCAATATGCAAATAACCAAGTCAGTTCATCAGCTAGTGCATCTTCACCCAAGGCACTACCCACAGGCAGAGTTCTCTATGACAGTCTAGAGAAACTTTTCTATGTTGAACATGAATTAAAAAATTTGTTTCGAGTTCAGCCTAATTTTGTAAAATACACAGAGGTTGATGAAATATTTAGGAAGCTTCAAAGCCCCAGGATACCCAAGGAAGATTGGTGGACAAATATGACATAAATTTTATGATTTTACCTTGGTAAAAAATTAAATTTTTAGTATTTACGATAGTCAAATTTTGGTAAAAGGAGGTGAATAAGGATAAATCAAATAAAGAGTATCAAATCAGGTCAAAGTGTATCAATAAGAAGATGAAAAGCAGATAACCAGCATAGAATTACAAGCAAGACAACAAGATGCTCAATCATGGGGCTTGCCTCTAGCTCATTCACAAAAACAAGGACAACAAGCCATGAGTTCACTTTTAGCTTCTATCTTCGAGACCATATGTCTCTACTTTTATGTAAAATGTAGTTAGTCACCCTAGATTATATTTCTCTCTGTTATGATATATTTATTGTAAATTTTTCTATAAATACTCCCTCATTCAGAGTACTTAGGGTGGATTCTTAGATATTTCTATAGACTTATTATTTTGGAATAAAGTGCTATTGAAAAACTCTTGTATGGATGGTTAGATGAAGAAATAAAGCAAAGGACTTTTAACAAGATTCATGTGTCAGACATTGGACAAATAAGTATTTTATATCTCATGTGTTACTATTTTCCAGTTTAATATTTTATTTGTGTTCCATATCTGAATAAGAAACGAAAAGTATGTTTCAGAAAGTGCTTCACTGCAATATGTCTTTAAAATAGTTTTTATTCTAAATGCTTTCTTCTACACTATCATAGGCAAGGAATTCTTAACTGCTCCTTGCTCTTAGTTTACCATTGTGGTCATTTAATTAGAAATTCTTAATTTCTTTTAATTAGTGATCATTCATTTTCCCTCATATTAAATTTTTTTGAAGGATTCTTAACTGCACTTCTTCCCTTTTAAGACCATTCCACCCTTTTAAGTTACCATTTGTCCCTATTTAGCTCTCTTTCCTTGTGAAGCCCTCCTTTGTTGAATCATCCAAATCCAGTTTAGCCATCTGCAGTTGACTCCATATCCCAATGGCCTGAGATACTATGTTCTATCCATCTGCTCCTGAATTTCACCACCAAACACAATCAAAACCCCCAAGCTTTCATAACTAGCTTGATATATTATAACACAAAGATAAATATTAAAGAGAGAGTGCTCTTTGAGTATAAATTAGATAGATTCTGTACTCAAAAGTTGGTTTGTGGTTACCTCAGACCCCTTTCCCTCTTCTTGCAAATTCAAGGAAAATCTGAGTGATAACTGGCCTTTTAAGCCAATGGAATATGTTTTTATCCCAAAAATTAGAAAGAGAGTACCAAGGCTTATATCTACATCTGAAGAATGAGAAGGACATGCAACTCTTTATGGCAGATATAGAGAAATTAAGAACTATAAATTGTTTTATAGCTATGCATCTCTTATTATTAACCTTATTTATGTGGAGCCTTCCACTTTTGAAGAAGAAACTATTGAGAATGTTTGGAATGAGCCCATGAATGAAAAATACCAATCCATCATGAAAAATGATGTATTGGAAATTGTGTCTCGTGTGGAAGGTAAGTTAGTGGTGAGTTCCAAGTGGATATACAAGATCAAGCATGTTTTAAATGGAAGTATTGAAAAATACAAGGCATGATTGGTCGCTAGAGGGTTCTCCTAGAAAGAGAGAGAATATTATAATGGGATATTTTCTCTAGATTTTATGTACACCTATATTAGACCTATTACTTCTCTTGCTACTTCATTGGGATGAAATTTACATAAAATTGATGTAAAGGATCCTTTACTCAATAGTGTGATTAAGGAGGAGGTGTACATAGAGCATCCTCAAGGTTTTGAAGTGCATGGAAAGGAATCTCATGTCTACAAGTTGATGAAGGATTTGTATGGAATCAAGAAAGCTCCAAGAAATTGGGATTTATCAAGAGTGATGCCAATCAAAACCTCTATTTTGAGGTTCTGAAGAATACGCCTGTGATCCTATTTCTATATTTTGATGATTTATTTCTTACAGGTGGTAATGCTCTTATTACTCAGTGAAAGAAGTAGTTTTAATCTCAATTTTATATGAAGGATATTAGATTGATGCATCATTACTTCATAATGGAAGTATGGCAGAAACCTTGTGAAGTTTTCCTTCGTCAAGGAACGTATGTTATTGATATGCTTCAAAAGTATGGAATGATGGACTGTAGATCCATCACTACTCACATGATGACTAAATTGAAAAAGTTAAGAGGTTTTGAATCCAATATAGTATATCAATCTCTATACCAATGATTGGTTATTTTGTAATGGATTTGTTTAACACGATGTTCGAAATTTTCTTTGCAATGAACACATCGAGCCATTTCTAGGTGGAACCTCGACATGAGCATTGGATTGCAACAAAGAAAATTTGAGATATCTACATGGTATTACGAACTATGGCTTGAGATATGTTGCAAACAAGGATGTAGAACTTTAGGGATATACATATGTTGATTCAGTAGTGAGTTTCGATGACAATAAGAGCACATCAAGGATATGATTCAATTTTTCCTCGCCTATGATATATTGAATAAAAAGGAAGCATATATCTAGCACACTTTGTACTACAAAACTAGAATACATTGTATACAAAAAAGAATGTAGAGAAGCAGCATGGCTTTGAATTCTGTTTGCAGGATTTTTCAACAAAGAGTTGGAGTCGACGGTGATATACTAGACAATAAAAGTTGTGTGAAGATTTTAGAGAATCACGTGTACTATGATAGGTTGAAGCATAGTGGTATCAAGTACCACTACATCTTTGACATGGTATAGAGGAGAATGATAACAATTGAGTACATATTCACTAATAAGTAGATAGACAATTTTTTTATGAAGCCATTTCCAACGAAATTTTTGTAATTTAGAGACAAGCTAGAGCTTTTAGAGATTACCCCTCTAGTTGAGAGGGAGTGTTGATTTGATACTAGCCTGGCTGGATATTTTCTCGATATAGAGAATGGTCTAAGAATTCTAGAGTGGTCGTCAGGTATGGATGCATGAGTGCTTCTTAGTGAGGAGACGTGATTACTCACCATGAAGGGTCAAGTAAGGTTTGGACCTCATCACACACCAGGAAAGGGTCTAATGAAGTAATTCATTATTTAGACTTGATCACACAACATGGAAGGGTGTAGTGAGGTATTTCAACATTTTTACCTAATCACACTTTAGGGAATGGTCTATTGAAGTCTTCTCACCATCTATACCCTATGCCTAAGAAAGCAAGGGTTTCATGAGGTATTTTCCTAGAGTACTTACCAAAAAAGGTGAGTGAGTGATTGCTAGTTGAGTTAGTGTCAAAGAAAGGTGGCCTAGTGAGAGGCCTTCAAGTTAAATAAATAATCACTCTAGAGGAGTGAGTCGTGATATGTTGATAATAATCCATGGGTTAGATGGCACCCAATATATGGCCACTAGTGGATGTTATTGCTACATGATGGTGTTGATGATTTGATGTAACCTTAGATAATTTTGTCAACTTATGAACATCTATGACATTCATTATGAATACCTCCCTAGTTAAGATAGATTTTTGAATTTTGTAATTTACATCCGTATCCATAATGTATCTTTGGACACTTGAATCTTTATGTATTTATATTGATTATTGTCAAGCATATTTAAATGCTAGAGTCAAAAGAAAAATGTATTTTTAGTCAAAGTCCCATAGGGAATTTTAACAAAAAATAAAAAATGAATTTTGAACTTAAATTTTTTAGCTCCAAGTTAGTCAAGTCAACTGCCTCCAATTCATGTCAGCCTGAAAAAATGAAAAACTCATTTGACTTACTAGATCACTATCAAAATGCAGATCAAGCTCATTCTTACACCACCAATTCACACTCTCTCAAGGAGATAGTTTTTGGGAATCTTAGAAAATATCAAGGAAAAGGAGGATGAAAAGAGGGATGAATTTGATCTCTCTCTCTGTCTCTCTTTCACACACACATACACACACACACACACACACAAAAGTGTGCACCTATCAATAGACTCTCTCTCTCTGCAATTCACATAATTTTGGGTAGTTATATTATGGGGGGGGGGGGGGGGGGATTTAGGGGTAGTTTCTAGGGGGCCAAAACAATGGGATTTTGGAAGTTACATGATGGTTGAAATTCTAAGTCAGATTAGGAAGAGTGAAGTGCTAGATCATGTTTGGAGACTTGAATTCGAGTGATTGACTAAGTTTGACCATAGGTGTAGTTGTGTCTCTTCTTGAACAAAATAATTTCTCTTTTGAAAAATGTTGTTGGGTTTTCCCCTTTGGTGGGTTTTCCCAGCATAAATCTTGTCTTCTATTTGTGCATTATGATCTATACAATTGTTTTTTCTTGTATAATTCAATTTATGAAGTATAATTGTTGAATGATATATTAGACTAATTTACAATAATATCAAGATCAAAAGTAATTATATTTTTTTTATAAATATTGTGCCAGTCTCTATTGCACTTAGAAAATCAATACTGCCAAATATAATCTTAATAATGAGGGTATAAATTTTGGATATGCTATTAGGACATGATAAAAGTAAATCAAATCATTGAAAATGCACGAATGCATGGGTTATTGCGAGACTCTAAAATAAAGTATGATTCCCAGGTACCTTGATGTTAAATCATGTAAATAAAGATGGAATAGAAAATCTATGTATTGTAGAATTATATGTGGGTTGACATAAGAATTATATAGGAAGATAGTCCTTGTAAATTATGTATTCTTTGTAAAACGTTTGAATGCATATAATGTTAGTTGACTTGAATACCTTATATATTTTCCATTGGAAAGGCCCATAATACTCATAAACTAGAGGTCTATTATTATTTCATTTTGTTCATTTTTCTTATAAGATACCTATTTTTTGGCTCATATGGAAATTTATCAAATTAAAATATTATGGAAAATCAAACCTATGATCAAATTTGAGAAGTGATGTAAACAAGAGAGATTTAGTGGCTATTAATAAAATATAAACAGTTATATGGGTATTTTGTTAGAATTGTAATTTTCAATGAATGTAAGAAAATAATTACATGCATACAAAATGAGCAAGGAAACATAGCTAAACAATAATGTGTACAACAAAACCCTAATTAACAATGTATTGCAACAACCCCTCGTTGATTTTCCAAGTAAATAAAATAAGACCACGATCATGGGACATGTATTCCAAGTTTAATGGTGGGAAAATTTTTTTTTTTTTTGTAGGCAAAGGTGGTGCATCTCA
>APFE030303164.1:4506-17607 GCA_000404065.3 Pinus taeda
CACATAGTACACAGACTTATCCAGTGATGGAACTGACATAGGTCCAACACATCATTATGCACAAGCTCTAATATATGTTTCGCCCTCTTAGCACCAAAGGAGAAACTCACTCGATTTTGCTTCTCATATACACAATTTTCACAAAAATCAAAATCCAGAGAGAAATTAGTCATGCTTTTTACCATACCATTACCATGAATTATTCAAAGGCCCTTCTCTCCAATATGTCCAAGTCTTTGATGCCATAACATGGTCCTTTCTCCAGAGACCACAAGATTTTCTGCTATGCTTTCAGGAACCACAAAACTGTTGCACCCATCAATTACAATGCTACCCTAAAGCTTGTACAGAGTTCCAATCTGAACTCCTTGCATCAATACCAGTGCTCCTCGAACCATCTTGCAGGTATCTTTCTAGAACATTGTTTTTAAACCTCCATTATCTATCTTGCTTATAGAAATCAGATTTCTGGCCAATGCAGGAATATGCAGAACACTAAGAAGTGTTCTAATCCTTCCACCTTACAACTTCAACTTGAATTTTCTACAACCGACAATTCTAGCCTTCCTGTCATCCCCTAAGAAGACATCACCACCATCATATTTCTCATACTTGTAGAACCACTCCCTATGGGGAGTGAAGTGAACGGATGCACCTGAGTTAATCAACCATGCCTTATGATCTACATGTGTACTTGAAGAAGAAGCCAAGTACACATCCCCACCTTCATCTGAGGTGGTTTTCACCTCTGCAGAAGGAGCATCATCAGATCCATTTCTTTTCTCAGGAGCTTTAGATTTACAGTCCCTTTTGAAGTGCCCTTCCTTTACCTACCTCATACAAACAAGGCATCTAATCTAGGTGGATATTGGTGGCCACCCACTTATTCCACCTAGACCCCCCAGTCAATTTCATATGTTTCCTTTTTCATTTCAACATTTACTATTTTTAGCAGTTTTTCAGGTCTTGAACTTTCGTAGTAGTTTTGACCCCCTAAACGAATGTTTTTTTTGGAGTCTGCAGCAGGCCCATAGTCATTGGCAAGGGCCTATGATGAAACCTATAGTACTCAGAGAGACCTTTCCAACAAGGTATCGTACCTGCTAAATGGAGATAATATGAACAAGTTACGACCCTAGGAAGTTGGCTGCCCAACTAACCCCAACGAGGCCGACAAACTCTTCGTGTTACATCTCTTAGGGTTAGAGTTTTGGTTATTTAGGGTTTTCTCATGTTTTCCAATAATAAATAGGCCCTTAAGCCTCACTGCAACATAGTTCAGAGGCATGTAGCCACCACATCTCTTCTTAGAGATAAGCTACCATTGCCTGAGCTATTTTATTCCCAATCTGTTTGTAAGCATAGTTTAATATTTTTCTATTAATGAAATGAAGTGTTTTTCTGTTGCATCTTTGTGTTTATGATTATATCTATAAATTGTTGCATTCATGTTTAAGTTCGGATCAACATCACCATTCTGGCCCTCCATATTTTTCGTCTCATCTCCTCCGACAACAAGGATGAGATTATTTCATCAAACTACAAGGCAATTGCATTGCTACCTATTGCAACAACCAGACTATACCATGAATCTGGTAGAGAATGCAACAAACTGATGCACTTATCTTCATCTGAAATTTTAATATCAACAGATAATAATTGGCTTACCACAGTATTAAAGGCGTTTAGATGCTTTATCACCGAGTCTCCATATTTCATCCTCAGGTTATACAACTTTTTTCGTAGGAACAATTTATTCACTAGAGACTTAGATTGGTACAAAGTCCCTAACTTGTCCCACAAAGCCTTCAACGAAGCTTCCACTAATACATTCAACAATATTGAATCTGAGACACACAATCGTATTATGCTCTTTGCCTTTCGATCCAACTTCGCCCAGTCTTCAACTGACATTTTTTTTGGTTTAGTACCCAGATCTACAACGATCCATTGATCTCTATCCACTAGCAGATCCTCCATCTTGAGTTTCCACAACTCAAAACTTCGACCATTAAATTTCTCGATCTCTATCTTTCCACTACTCGCCATCTTCTTTCACCACAAGAATCGATCCCGCAGATTTCCCACTAAACATGGTCTACCACAGACTCGATCAAAACCCCTCAGTAGCAATGGCATCCCCTTGAAGCCGAAACAACTTTGATACCAAATATAGGTTTTAACCCTGTACAAAAATTACCTGCATACAAATTCTAAAAAACATAAAATAAATAATGGCGAGAGCATAAAACATAAAACATATATACACAAATATTTTCCCCTGTATCCCAAAACCAGGACTACCAAATTGATTTTTCGTTATATTCCTTTCAATGTTACAATACATATATATACATGTCGAAGCATCCATAAACCCCAATCCATTAACCCTGGATTAGAACATAATTGTAGTTCCCTTGACCGGATCTACAAAATGCCATGGACAAAAAACCATCATGCCCAAAACCATGTGTAAAATCCATGCACAAAACCGTAGGTAGGTCCGCCCACCTAATATAGGGTTAAAAAAAAAATCGAGGCGCTGCCCCAGACCCCGTGCAGGTGGGCTACCGCCATCCTGCTGCACTCAACGCAACATATAGGGAGCGTTGTCGCCCCCAGTGCATCAGGTAGTCGTGGAAAGAATATAACACACACCCAACAATACTGATACTTATCCTTCAATCAATCCTTAACTTCTACTTTTGCCTTTACTTCGTATGCACACCTGACAAACACCCAACTCCTTCTCTTCAACAATGTACACATACACATAGTGTAAATCACAAACATATAACCACACACAACATACAATGCCATGCAATACATGCACCTAGACCTGACATACAAGACATACACCTACACGCAGTGTACAACACAACACAATACATACTCCTACATCTGGCATACACCATAACATAATACATACACCTACACCTGATGTACAACACAATACATATATGTACACAGAGTACAACACCACAAATACACATGTCACAATACCATGACTACACAATGCACATACATAGTACCGCATGCCCGCAACACAACATGTATGACATGTGCACAATACCACATGTACAACATATACATAGTACCACCTGTACACAACACCACATACATAACATGTACATGACACAACATGTACCCATCGCCCCACACACGACATGTACACAACACCACCTACACACAACACCACATGCACACAACACCACATGTACAATCATGTACACAACACCATATGTACATAATACCATATGTATAACATGCACACAACACCATATGTACATAGCACTGCATATACAACATGTACACAACAACACATGTCCAACATGCACACAACACCATATTCACATAACACCGCATATCCAACATGCACACAATACGATATTACATAACACTACATATCCAAAATGTACATAGCACCATCTATACCCAACATTTCATATGAAATATACACACAACACCATATATTCAACAGACACACAATATATACAATATGCACAACATATACACAACAATAACATTACACATCCAAAAGCACACTATTTCTACCAAGCAACCTTACTTCCAGTGTCTCTTTGCCATCCATGCTTATTCTAGCATGCCACAGATCATATTGGTTTCATTTTGCTTATGTATCCCTCAGTATAGCTTGCCCATAATATAATCACATAATGTCAACTCATAACCACATGATACTGACCTCATAGATTTGTCGTGACTACTCTTCCAACTTGATTCCTCATAAACAAAGATGAGTCATCATGATCATGTCAGACAACGACATACATATATACATATAAACAAAAAATACCATGATCCATGATGACCTTGTCAGACATGACATACATACATGTATACATATATAGACATCATCATAATCGTGATCACAACATAATTACTAGATATCATATGTTCAATGTTAAGAGAACTCTCTTTATTTGTTCACAACATGCACAACATTGAGAACAATGATTCCCAACATAGCTAAGGCATATGACACCTCAAGCCCATTTACTTTACCTTTCCTATTACCTTTCTCATGCATGTTCTACCATCATTCATTTATCCCAATGGACCTAACCAACTCAACTGGTTGTCATACTCTTTCCTTCAACTGCCCTTATACATGCGCCAACTTCATTTGAGTCTTACATTGCCTGCTAGATTTAATTTAGCTCTCCCCGAGCTCCACTAAGTTTTCTCTTTCCCAAACCAATTCCCAAGACTCAAAACATAAAATCCAAGACAAGAAACAAATAAGAAGAAAACCATGAAAATCAATAACAATACGACACCACAAACAAAGTGGCAAGGCCTTGCACCAGACATAACAAATATGTGATCAAGTGCAACCAAATCACAATTATTGAAAGCACAAAACTAGCAAAAGACACCATGACTCCATCCCATGGTTCCCAATGCCTCTAAGTGAAAGCTCAACCTGAGCCTTCTTTAAGATTTCATGGCAATCTCTTTTGCCATGCAATACCCTACATCACACTACCATAAAGACATAATTATCAGTGTATAAATAAATATAAAAATATACCAATTAGCTTACCTTGTCATACTAATGCCAAACATGTTACCTTGCAACTACTCACACATGTCAACCACATGTTCCAAATATTAAGACAATCATATCTATCAATTTGAAATCCACCTTTACCAAGACTAACAATCATGTCATAATCCATAGTCAACTCATAGTCATTAGACATAACGCTACAACTGTCACCTATTACACTCAAGTACATATCAGCTATCTCAACACATATGTGTTAGTGAAACCATCTTAAAACAAGATCATTTCTTGATGCAATTTATAGAAACATACTCATATCATGAGATTAATCAAACATTCAACAACAAATAGATGACATAATAGACACCAACACTCAAACACCAAATAGATGACATAATCAAACATTAAATCACAAAGTAGACGACATAAGCAAGCTCATACCTTAATGTATCTCAGGGGAGGCTATCTTGTCTCCATAATAATCCAAATTAGCATGATATAACTCCACGACATATCAACTCAAACATAAATAAAGTCATCATATCCATAATAGTCACTAGCTAACATGTTCACATCATAAACTCATAAACAATTATCCTTCATACATAATAATCACATCTGTACAATCAGTCTAGACTAGATGACATAATATCACAACATATTAACTCATACATAAATGTCATAACCCTAACCATTTGTGTAGACCAATCCAAATTCGTATGATACATATAACATCAAGATATTAATGTATTAACCATAATCATCAAGTTACTAGCATATAGAAACAACATGTTAACCTATAACATACTCATCAACAACATATAACATAATCATCAAGTTATCTAACATAAAACAACAATAGCAATGCATACAACCATAGGTTACTATCATTGATGACTATCCGGCACGGGCATATGACTACATTAATCAACTAGCATCCATCATGTATGTAACCATAACATCAATAGAATGAAAGGCATATACATAACCATAATGCATATAACAATCCTTAACCTACATACCTGCCTGCCCCACATACAAACTTGTATGACGTCATGCTCTTGCCTCAAGGTCCAATGTTGCAACTTCACCTTGACGGTCTGCATCTCCTGCTTTATCTCAACCAACTCATCAACATCATAACATACCAATAGCATCATGATGACCTAATTTCATACAATGACCTCAGAATTCATGTCTGACCTACCATACTTGCATAACCATAACCATGAGAATGCATGCATAACAACATATAGACACTGACATGCATAACAAATGCATATACAACCGACATGCATTCATGACTAACCCGTCCCAACAACAACATCATCAACTTCCACATGGCGACACACCGAAAACAATGACCACCACCATGCATACACAATAAGAACATAGTCCACAAACATAAAGAACACATATGCAATTGACATGCATGCATGAAAAACACACTCTGCCCATCCATTCCAAGGGTTGAACCATGCTCTAAGAACACTATGTGGTATCAGATATCACCAAAAGAGAAAGGAAACCAGACATCATCCAAGGAGGGTGCAACCATGCTCAGATACCACTATGTGATATAAGGTATCACCCAAAAAAAACGGAAGCCAAATACCACCCAAAGAGAATGAAAGCCGCTCTAATACCACTATGCAGTATCATATATGACCCAAAGAGAGCGCAATCTGCTATGATACCACTCTGTAACACCCTCCTCCCACATCTATTCAAGTAATCGACCAACTAGATTAAACATGTGACGAGAAGTTACTATGATATGATTTGACTCCCTATGTGTTAGTTAAAGAAGTGGAACTAACGAAACACATCACACGAACCTTCCACATCAGCATCAAAATTCCTAGGAGCCATCCCAACCACTTAGGTAACCAACCCCTAAGACCAACTAAAGTTTTAGTGCATCAAACCCCTGGAAACTCCTTTGATATGGACAAGGGTGTGTCTGGGAGGCTCCAAAATCTCCCACAACAAGGGCAAGGGGGCTTCAAGGGACATTTTCCCCAATGTTGTGCTTGTGACTCTAGGATTTGTGCCACTTTTTCAGGACAAGAGCCCAGGTCATTGCCCAGAAAACAATGACATGTTCAGAAATGAAATTTCATAGCAGAACAAAGATACATTTGCAAAAACATCAACAAGGTGTATACTGGACCCCTACTAGCCACGACATGAATTTCGTCAAACATATCACAAATATGAAATCTACAGGTCTTAACAGCAGAACTGAGCATAGGGGTCTCAAACTTATCTGAGATTCGCTATGAGGCATTGTTTCCTTATCACATTAGCTGCATTTTGATCTATCAGGCCATAGATTCATTGTTCGTTCATTTATAAGTAAAAACATTATGAGAGCCATATATCACCAATATCTCAATACGTATTCATAACTAGTATAATAACAACATAAATACCAAGGAAACAACAACCATATTATCCACATATGAACCAATATAATACTCATGAAATAATAACGAGAAATAACCTCATCTTAATGAATGAAATAACAAGGAGAAATAACCTCATATTAATGAATGCAACAACCAACTAGGTTTCGGACTTCCACGAACCACCCGACTATAGAATGGTTGAACCAAATCTTTCTTTCATCCAATCGCTCCCATGCCATATTCCAAGAATGAATATGGGACGTAAAACCAAACTCAACTAGGGCTTCTCGAGGCTACACCACCTCACCCTCATCAATAGAACCAAGCTTTACTGCAATCCACACCGGGTTACTGGGCCATAAACCATAAACATACAATACCAGGCTTTACTGCAATCCCCACCAGATCACTAAGCCAAAACAAGCATGGATGCCAACAAATTTTTCCACCTACCCCGTGAGAAATTTCCCTGTCTCCTAGTCTCTAGGCTTTATCGCATTCTACAGTTTGATCCAGGGATCACTATGCCATAACCAAGACACCAGTCTCTGGGACATACCGCAATCCAGATCGGATCATTAGGCCCTAACCGAGACTCTAACCTCTAGGATTTACCATATATCCCACCATTCATTGGCAAGGATTCCTAGGTCTAATCAAGGGCAACCACCTCTAGGATTTACCGTATATCCTGCCATTAATCGGTCAAGGATTCATAGGCCCACTGAGGCACACAATACTTGGCTTTACCACAACCCGTAGTCTGGTTAAGGGGTCATTAGGCCAGTACCGCAATCCACAGTCCAATTCAGGGATCACTAGGCCATGCGTTCTTTCTTTTGGAGATCCACCACACTCAACTTTGAATCCATCCGACAATCCAACTCAACCAAAACATGAGAACCCCATCACACCATGACTATCTAGAAATGGAAAGGCTAGGATGAAAAGACTGTGATACCTAGAAAATCCCATTCCATGATAGCAAAGGACCACATGCAATACCATGCATGCCAAATATAGCAAGGAAATCACACATGAAAATTGATACCCGTAAAGAATCCTGCTGTAGTTTCTTGATCCTTCTCTTCCTTGCTTTCTCCTTCCTTCATCTTACCTTCTTTGCCTTTCTTGATCCAATGCCAAAGTGATCCAAGAAAACTCTATGTCCAAAAGAGAGAGAGAGTGAGAGAGAGAGAGAGAGAGAATAATGAGAGAGCCCCAAAACTGAACTGACAAAAGGTTACATTGACTAAGCCCACCCACTGATCCTCAAAAGCCTTTTTATCAATGAGACCTCTATTTTCTTCATTTTTCTCCCAACATGCAACTTGTGACCTTTCACCTTCCTTTTCTCCTAATTTCCTTTATTTTCATAAATAAATGTGCCAAAAATTCCATTTTTTCTTTCCAAATCCTTTACCATTGCCTTTGCCAATTTCCTTAGCCATAATAAACAAATGAACACCCAAACTAGGATGTCCTGCCCAACATTCAACTTGGAATACGTGTCCCATGACCTTGGTCTTATTTTTTCCTTTATTAACTTTTACATGGAATATTGACCAGGGCTGTTACACCCACCCTTATTTGGTATAACGATGATGGGTGACTAACATGGAGATGTACTTGGTCAAATGGCACCTTGTTCCCATAGCTTCTACAACTATTTCTTCACCTCACTTTCTTCTATAATAGACTATCTGTATAGACCAATGTTTGGCAATGAGGAGTCTGGAAATAATAGGATCTCTTGCTCCACTTCTCTCTTGGGTTGATCAGAACTTATGCAGGAACACAACAAAATACAAATAGAAACATAAGCACAGAGGTGCAACAAAAATAAATCTTCATTTCATTAATACCAAAGAACTGAAATATGCTTACATATAAAATGGAAATAAATGGGCTTAGGCAATGGTAACTTATCTCTGAGAAGAGATGTGGTAGTGTTGTGCTATACAACAACCCCCCATTTCATAAAATTTTATTTTAGAAAACTATAATATGAAATGGGTCCATTTTAGATTAAATTGGTATTAACCCATTTACTCCTCTAAAGGTCCGGAAACAACCGAAACATTATAAAACCCTTTTTGAGTTAATAAATAATCGGTCTTATAATAAAATGAATAATTCTTTATTATTGCGATAAAGCGATCGCAAGATCGCATATCGCAATAACAAAGGATGCATAACCAAGACCCATTTATTCTCCCCGATGCGACAAGCGCAAGTAACCATCGGTTATCGGGAAAACAAACAACAAAAGGCCCCTCCCCTTGCTCCGATGCGATATCGCAATCGGCAATTGGGGAATGCGATATGAATATAACGAAACTTTCCTCCTTAAAGCTCCCGATGCGAGTTAAGCGATATCGCTATCGACGATCGAGGATTCCACAATAACTTAAATAACTCTACCCAAGGCTTCCTCCGATTGCCGATTGCGATAAAGCCAAGCGCGACTTTCAAATAGGATTGAGATGGCTTCGGTATATTATAATAATTATCATTAAAATCCTTTTCTCTTCCCGATAGTGATTCGCTTGCGTCCAACCGCCAAAAAATCAAATCCACGCTTAAACAATTATTCGGAAAATAAAGGATATAATGAGCATTTAAATGATTGACAGGTTTAAACGGTCAATTAATGGAGCAGTTATGCCTAAATCCCTTCAGAGATTGTATCCGTGGGAGCCTTATGATAATCTTCCATTATTCATCGATTGACACAATTCCTCCATACTTGGTTTTCGCCATCTATTCTCCGCATTACGTTCATTTTATCTCTTGTGCAGAGCTTTTCCTCAATAGCGAATTCAGACCAAATGGGGAAGAAATCTAAGAAATCTAGAGCAACTTCAGCTTCTGTGGTAACGGGACAACATGCCACTGATCCGGGACCAAGAAAAAAGGGATTAATCTCAGATACCACATGTCTCGGCCTCGGCAGTACTACTTGGCAGAACATTTACAACCTGGTTGAAGCCGAGGAACCTCAGCAAACATCGGTACAAGCTACAGCAAGCTCAAGACGGAAGTCTGATGCTACTCTAAAAGATTTGGTTGATTCCTACCTGCACAGGATAGTAGCTCGAGAGAAAATTCTTCCATATACAGATGTGGTGAGATGGGCCATTGAAGAAATTCCAATTACGAACAAAACATTCTGCACTGTTGATGGGAGAGTATTTGGTTCATTTCAGCCCAATGATTTGAGACAAATTTACCATTTGCCCGAACCAGAGAAGAAGTATAATAAAGCATTTATGGAGAAGTTTCGAGATGAGAATGAAACTGAGTCGGAGCCTATACGGAAATGGAGACAGAACCCGACGAAACACAAACATGAGTCTTCGGGTAAGTACTCCGTCGACTCCTTATGTTCTCCTTATTGTTATGCTGGAGTCATGATGTGTTGAATGTGGGGATTGCATGATTCTTCAAAATTTTCCATAGAGATGGTACCTTTGATGAAAGCAACATTTAATAGTGAAATCATGGATTGGGGGACCATATTATTGGATAAGTTAGCTACAGCTATTCTTGAATTTAGAAACAAATCCCGTGTTACTGATATGTTCATCCCTCCATTTTACTTTAGTGCCTACATTTTGGACACCCTCTGTTCTAGTTCCGAGTTTCGTGTGTTAGGGTGGAGATGGACTCCACAGGACCATATGCCCATTCATATCTACCACTAGAAATTATGGAAAGCTCATTATAAACACCACTTATATCAAGTCTGCAATGGATTCATGCTACCTATTTACTATGCAATTTTTGATAGACCTGCCCCTAAGATCTCCTCTCAGGCAGAGATTAACTTGACAGCCTTAGGAACCTGGTTTGGAGAAGAAAAATTCACTTATGTAAGAGTTTTCGGCAGTTATGCCAGGCCTCATATCCTCCCCTTGTATATACTGGACAAACTCTTAGCTCGAGAGATAGCATACCAGCTTACAACGGCATCAGCTACAAAGACTCTCAGGAATTTAAAGAAGCAAGTTTGGCCTCCTTTTCCTCTAAGGTGTGGCGTCTATACTCTGCATGATTATAAACATGCAGAGAAAGAGGCGGAAAATATTAATATACTAAGCCTCGCCACTCTGCCTAATAGATGTTTTGATCCGAATAAAGTCGTCTATAATGTTCTAGACCAGGCCAAACTCACTAAATTTGAACATAAGGAAGATGAGTTTGATGACCTATTCTCCTTAGCAGAGTCAATATTTCAGGTGCAGCAGCTAGCTAGAATGAGATACCATGATGACGGGTTAGTTGAATTTAATAAACTTAGAGAGCAGAGGTTGCAAACTCTGCCTCTAGATTTGTTAGCCACTGCCCCGATGATACAATCAAGCGAGCCTGAGCAACAGCTTACCAACGAACCTCCTGCTACATCCGAAATATTTGAAGAAGTCCAAAGAAGAGAGCAGGAGGAACTCCGGAGGTTAGAACAGGAAGAGGCAAAGAGGAAAGAACAAGAGGAAACACAGAGGAAAGACAGAGAGGAAGCAGAAAAGAAAGAACAGGAGAAAATACGAGAGGAGGAACAGAAAAAGCAGCAGGAGCAGAGCAGCAAGGAGGTGAATGTCGACACTCAAATTGACCCAAGATTGCTCCAGGAATGGCAACAATTTAATTCAATTATAAGCAATCTTGAGAGCTCAATGGATGCCGACACATCCAAAGCGGCCGATACACAGGATACAACATCGAAGGAGGTTCCAAGCAAAGGAACTAGCGGTCTACCCCCGACTACAGTAGTAGAAATAATTCCCAAGGATCCTTCGGATCAAATTATTTTGTAGGTGGAGGACATTCCTCCATTGGATGTTTTCTATAGCCCAAAACACAGGGCTGTAATAAAGAGACAACGGAAAAGGAGAAGGATTGATCAATCTTCCCTGTTCCTTGAACAAACAGTAACAGCTAATGTGGTGTGGAAGGAAGAATTTGACCCCTCCGATGATCTGACAAAGTTGTCCCAATATGCTGGTGCCTATTCGGCAGCCACCATGGATAAGGCATTGGAGGTAAGCAATTTGTTAAAAGAAAAGGATCATGTGATCGCTTCACTACAAACACAGTTATCGGAAGAACAACAGAAGGCAGAGCAACTACAACAACAACTGTCCACGCAGCAACAGCTAAATAACCAACTCAACAAACAGTTGCATGAAGAGAAACAGAGGGCCGATTCAGGAGCGATTCAGAGACAAAAAGAATTGTCGGAGGCATTATCAAAGTTGAAGGCAATGAATGAACAGATGGAAAAGACAAAAGATGAGAAAATTGCTCAATTATCAGCTCAAGTAGAGAAGTTCAAGAGTCTTCCCCAGCCTGCTGATTTCAGAGCAGAGGCAATACATATTAATAAGGCATTAATAACACAAATAAGATTGTTGTGTCATCAAATTGCCCAAGTTGAACCTCTGTGCGACATAACAACATCTATAATAGACAAATTAGTTGATGCCAGGCAGGATTTAGAGCAAGCCGATGACACTTTAACAGATTTTCTTACTTGGCAGGACTCTAATGAGGGACAAGCAACAAACTTGCCCAAAATTTTAGAATCCCATAAAGAAATTCTATTCATGGAGTGGCAGTCCCAATTAATGAAAGCAGAGAGAGCGGTTTCTAGATGCAAATTACCTACGAACAATTTGATTGACTTGATCAACAATACTCTCTATTTATCTAACATGATTTCTCAATGTACACCAGGTAAATTATTATCAGCCAAGACATTGGAGCAGTCATGTCACCAAGAGCTAGAAAAGAATGGGAGATTGATGTCAGGAATTAAAAGTTTAACTTGGGACACCTATTGGTTGTTCCTAGTAAAACCATACAGCCAGAGAGCCGCCCTCAAATGCCTAATGGATGCAATCAGGTGTATCATTCCCGATATACACGATGCCACCTATGTTGCTCAAATCAATTCTCGTCTCAGCCACACTCAAGAAGTGGAACCAATGCTGGCAATATGCCAACTTAGGACAAAAGGCAAACAGCCAGAATGATGAATCATTGCTGCCGATTACCAGATTGCTGTGGGGGAGATATTCAAGATCGGATTATACCAATTTAGTAGCATTTTAATTTTGTAGTTTGTTAGCTTAGTTTAGTATTTATAGACCCTTTCAT
>APFE030303164.1:40488-60157 GCA_000404065.3 Pinus taeda
TTTGGTCATGCCTTTTGGCCTTACCAATGCACCCTCAACATTTCAAGGAGGTTTGATGAATTCCATTTTCAAATCCTTCCTTAGAAAATTTGTGTTAGTATTTTTTGATGATATACTAATCTACAAAAAGTCTTGGAAGAATCATGTCCATCATGTTGACATGGAGCTCAAACTGTTGGAGGAGAAACAATTATATGCAAAAATACCCAAATGTTTCTTTGGAGTACAAGAGGTGGAATATCTGGGTCATATTGTATCTCATGAAGGTGTTAAGGTAGACCCTAGGAAAATTAAAACCATTAAGGAATGGAAAATTCCCACATCCATAAAGCATCTACAAGGATTTCTTGGGTTGACAGGGTATTATCGCAAGTTTGTTAAGAATTATGGGAGAATAGTAGTGCCTCTAAAACCTTTATTGAAGAAGGATGCATTTTCATGGACTCCAGAATCAATGAAGGCCTTTGAACATCTTAAAGAGGAAATGTGCCAAGCACCAGTCTTAGCTACACTGGACTTCACAAAAACCTTTATTGTGGAATGTGGTGCCTCAGGAAATGGAATTGGTGTTGTTTTAATGCAAGAATAAAGACTCGTTGCTTTCGAAGGTCATCCAATCAAAGGAAAGTATTTACACAAAGCTATTTGTGAGAAGGAAATGTTGGAAATACTACATGCACATAAGAAATGGTGACCCTACCTAATGGGAAGACACTTCAAGGTAAAAATAGATGATGATAGTCTTAAATACTTTTTAGAACAAAGTTTATATTCATAAGAGCAGCAAAAATGGATCACAAAGATGTTGGGTTATGACTTTGAAATAATCTACAAAAAAGGGAAGCAAAACGTTGTGGCAAATGCACTCTTAAGAAAGGATGAGGATGTGGAAGCATTTCTTTGCACCATTTATATTATCCAACCAGATTGGATAAACAAAGTAAGGGATGAATCGAAGAATGACGAGTAGTATGGGCACTCATTCAAAATATAAAACAAGACCCCAGTACCTCTAATACATTTAGTTGGAAAAAAATTTCATTATGGTACAAGGATTGGTTATACCTATGTAAGAATTCACAACTCAAACAAAAGATTCTTAGGGAATTGCACACCTCTCCCTTAGGAGGGCACTCAGGATTTCTAAAAACTTACCACAGGGTTAAGAAGGAATTTTTTTGTGATGGCCTTAAATCGGATATTCAAAAGTTTGTGGCGGAATGTTTGTTTTTCCAACAAAATAAAGTTGAAACAATTAAGAGCTCGGGTCTATTACAACCTTTATCCATTCCAAGCCAATGTTGGGAGGAGGTTTCAATGGATTTTATCACAGGTTTACCCAAGTGTGAGGGAAAGAGTGTCATCATGGTGGTAGTTGACAGACTTACCAAGTATGCACACTTTTGTGCATTATCACATCCATTTAAAGCCAGTACAGTTTCTACTGCATTTATGGAAACAATTCAAAAGCTACATGGAAACCCAAAGATTATTGTAAGTGACAGAGATCCCATTTTCACTGGAAATTTTTGGACAGAATTATTTTCTTGTCTTGGTACTCAGTTAGCTCATAGCTCATCTGATCATCCTCAATCTGATGGGCAAACTGAGATAGTAAACAAATGTTTGGAAGGATATCTTCGCTGCTTTGTATCTGATAAACAGACACAATGGGTCAAATGGTTGCCTCTAGCTGAATGGTGGTATAACACTTCCTTCCATATTGCAAAAAAAATGACCCCATTTATGGCACTTTATGGATATCATCCACCATCAATCACATCATATTTAAGAGCAAAATTCTAAGGTTCAAGCAATGGAAGATCACATCGAGCATCAACAACAAGTTCTCCAACTCTTAAAGTATAACCTCACCTTGGCGCAAAATAGAATGAAGCTGTAGGCAGATCAACATCGCAGTGAAAGAAGTTTTGATGTAGGTGATTGGGTATTTCTACGGCTACAACCGTATAAACAAATGTCCCTCAAGCAAGCTAAGAAGGATAATAGATTATCACCAAAGTATTATGGTCCATACAAGGTGTTGTGAAAGATAGGTACTATGACATACAAATTGGAGCTTCCTACAGCTTCTCGAGTGCACCCAATTTTCCATGTTTCATGCTTAAAGAAGGTTATAGGTGACAAGCTTCCAGTTCAAACAATATTACCAGAACTTGATGAGGAATGAAAAATCATATTGGAACCTAAATCAGTAAAAGAAACAAGAACTTGATAGCTACGAAATTGATAAATTTCAGAGTATCTCATCAAGTGGAAGAACTTACCCGTTGAAGATTCCACATGGGAGGATGAGAATTTTATACAGAAGTATCTAGAACTACTCAAGCGTTTAGGACAACACTTTTTTGAAGGAGAGGGGCATGTTAGGTCCCTATAATACTAGTGATTCCCCCATTACTATTGTCGTTGTATCTCTTATTGTTATTGTTGTGCCCCTATTATCCCCATATTGCTATTATTGTGCCCCATAGAATCCCACTATTGTTATTTTGTGCCCTTATATTATTATTGTTAGGTAAAATTTGGTTATATTGTGACCCCTTAGACTCCTATATATATAAAGGAGGTTTTTTCATTTGAATCATCCAAGATTTTCATTTGTGTAATGTAAAGGAGGTTTCCCCCTCGAAGAGGCTTATTTATAAGGCGTTGATCTATCTTTTCTATATTTTTATGAGTTGGTTTCATAATAGAGAATTAGCTTACATTTTGTCCTTACCACCCATAGTAAAAGAACACAGTGTATTTCAAAATTCTTTTCTTAAAAAATATGTATGTGGCGCTAATAATGTAATTAATTGGTTTGTGATGCAGGTGGAATTCAAGGGAGAATTCCAAATTGAATCATTATGCATCCTAGACTAGGATTATTCACAGTTTAGAATCAAGTAATATAACAAGTAAAGGTGCATTAGAAGAAATTTAGACCAGATGAAGAAATTATTCATAAACTATCATGGATATTTCATTGGATAGTTCATCACAACAAATATGATAAAGATATATTTACAAATCCAAAATCTTATACTATTATGGTTTTATTTCTCTTTATATTTTCAAATATGGAGATTATTATTAATTGCGTGTGCCTGCAAATTAGAATTATGAAAAAATAAAGAATAACAAAATAAAACCTTACAAACCACGGGTTGACAAAAGATATAACCTAGGAAACCCTTTTGGGAGAAAAACTAGTGGGAAGGTGAGGTTGCTTTGTTCTCTTTCTTTGAGTAGAAAACACTTGTGAGTATAATATGGCCTCTGGGATACTATAATGCACAAATCCTATATGTATTCTATATCCCCTATCCCTCTCAAATATTTTTCTCATTTATGGAACGAAGGAAGGGAACCCCTTTTCCTCATAGTGACCTGGTTATAACACAACCTGATAGCCTACTAGTGGTTAGGTTTGACTCCATCAAATCTTAACTTGAGTTACAATATGGACTCTTCTAGAGTATTATTCATAATAATAATGTGTCTAGCTCTTTTTTTCATGAATAACGGGGATTTACATCGCATCCTCTTGAATTATGGTGGTGAAAATAGGAAATTCAACTTCAAAGTAGCATAACTTTTGCCTACGGACTTTTATTGAGGTGATTCTTGCACCATTGGAAAGGTATTTATGGGTAGAATATGAAAAAAAATGTATCGCTCTACAATGAATTTTTTTTAAACCTAAATTAAAAGTTATTTTATTCCTCAAAATGATCCAAGAAGGTTTAAGACCCCAATTTTCCAAATTGGGTCCTTCCAGTAAAAATGGTTTTGTGAGTTGATTCCTCTACTTTTTCCACTCTAAAAGCATCAATATGGATGAAAAAAAAATATACTAATCTAATCTGGGTCACACCTCCCATTTTGGAAGGCTTTTGCTCCCCAAAATTTTCTATTGAATGAGGTGAGGAATTTTTCTTTCACCTTTTCTCGGTTCTACCATTTAACATTGCCTGGAAGTTGTCCTTTGAACCTAATCTCACAAAGGTAATGCTACCATTATCTTGTAGTTTTGGCCTCTACAAATTATATGACTTGTTCCTCTTCCCGATCTAACATGGAAGACTCATAGAGATTCAGATTCTCCACATTCACAACTAAGTAAATGTGCATGTATGGGGGTAGACCAAGTATATAGGCATTATCTCCTACCTTTCCTGGTATCTCCAGGGGACCATATTGTAGAGCCTTTATTTTCTTAACAAGAGTTTCTAGCCTCTCCTTGTTCAACAACAAGCATACTATGTCTCCAATCTTGAACAAACTCTGTTTTGTGTTGATCAAGCCTAAGCTTTTATTTCTCCTATGACCTATGAAATGTCTACCATACATGTATATGGATCTTCCTAATCTTCTGTTCAAATTTTTTAATTGTCAAGGAATCCCCAATAAGATACTCCTTCACTCCTCCTTGTTGCCCATATACAATATCCAAAAGTGAAGACATAAAATATACAAAACAAGTTTTAAATGGGGACTTACCATTAGAATTGTGGACTGCTATGTTATAAGAGTGTTGTATATATACTATCTTTTCATCATAGGTCTTAAGATGCTTTTGGTTGTAATCGCTCAAAATCGGAACCAAAGTCCTATTGAATACTTTTGTTTTCCCATCTTTCTAAGGATGGAATGTTGTAGACATCTTCAAATTCATGTAAATTTTCTCCCACAATGTAATCCAAAATGTGTTAATAAATATCATGTCCCTGTCTGAAACAATGCTACTTAGTATCCCAAAGTGCACCAAAACCTATCTAAAGAACAAGTTTGTTGCTTCTTTCCTGCTAATGCTATTTTTATAGGGCATCAGAATACACATCTCGCTAAACTTATCAACTACCAAAATAGGTAGTCATGTACCTTCCTAGTTATTGGTAAACCTCCCACAAAGTCCATGGATATGATTTCCTAAGTATGAGTGGGTACAAGTAAGGGATGATATAGAATTTGTTTCCTATTACTAGGCTTGTTGGTTCAATAAAGCATGCAACCTCTTATGAAGTTATCTACATGTTCTTGCATCTTGGGCCAATACACATACCTATACAAGTTGGCCATTGCCTTCCCTACATGAAAGTGCCCTGAAACATTGGAGATGTGGGCCTCTATGATCAACTACAAATGCTCAAATTGAGGAATACATAACTTGTCCAACCTATAGTGTAATCCATCCTGGAGATGCTAGTCAATGGTGTTGTCACCATTGTGAATATGACTCTAACTCTGAAACTGTTGAAAGACCTCCTTGAATTCCTCATCCTTTGAATATGCCTCTCTTTATGTATCATGGGTGAATGGTTCCATGTGAATCAAAGTTCCCAAATATATGATCTTTGATGTGGGTGGGCTTGAAAGCATGTAAACAACCTTGTTTGTGTTTCCCTTATTATACTTGATCACTAAATGAAACTATTGTAGAAACCCCATCGACTTGTAACTCCTAGTATGTTGTAGATTACTTTCGGCCTAAAGGTATTTTAGTGGTTGGTGATATATGTGGATTATTTTATGCTTTCCCATGAGATCGTGCTTCCACTTCTTCGAAACTTGCACCAATGCATAGATCTCATTGTCATAGGTAGGGTAGTTAAGAACTACCCCATGAAATACTTTAGAATGGAAGCATACAAGCCTTCCTCCGTACATCAAAACCACTCCCATAACATACCTACTCGCATCTATGTCCACTTCAGAGGGTTTTTGCAGGTTTGGTAATGCCAAAATTGGTGCTTGAACAATATTCTTCTTTAACTACTCAAAGGCTATTTGTTGATCCTTTCCCCAGTAGAAACTCTTGCCACTTGCTGTTATGGAATGGATTGGTGCTGCTATCACTGAAAATAAGGCTATGAATTTCCTCAGGTACTGTGTTGCCCCAAAAAAACTTTGAACCTAAGAAACATTAGTAGGAGCCAACCAATTCATGATGGTATTCATCTTGGAAGGATATATCTTTAAATTTCATCCACCTATCACATACCCTAGATACACCAAAGGCTATTTTGAAAATTCATACTTGATTTACTAGTAGTTGATGCTTCTTTAATGTCTCTAGCAATTGCATCAAATGTGAGATGTGCTCCTCCCAGGTTTCATTGTATACCAGTATATCATCAAAATATATAATAAAAAATGAATCTATAAAAGGATGAAACATATCAATAATTAACCTAATAAGTATAGCTAGTGCATTTCATAAGCCAAATAACATGACTAGCCACTCATACAAACCTTGTCCGGTCTTGAAAGTAGTCTTCTAGGTATTTCGTTTGTTGCAACTAATCCAACAAATCATCTATCCTGGGAAAGGGGTACCTACTCTTGAGCATAATTTTATTCAACACCGTGTAATCAATACACATCCGCTAAGTCCCATCCTTCTTTCGTAAAATGATTATGGGTTACCCACATGGTGATGTACTCAGTGAAATGACACCCTATTCTAGTGCCTGCTGCAATTGTTTCTTCACCTCACTTTATTCTATAATAGATCGTATTTACAACCCAATGTTTGGAAATGGGGAACCCAGAAACAACTAGATCTCATGCTCCACTTACCTCTTGGGTGGTGAGCCCTTAGGCTTCCAAAACACATCCTTGTATGCTTGTAGCAACTCTTTAAGTTGTTGTTTCTGTTTGTTAGTGCACCGCTCCAAGTATGCCTTACCTCTGATTGACTCTTCTATATAGTAAGTTTCTCTTAAAAACAATAAAACATACTTGTTTATGGAACTAATCAATTTCTTGTCATGGTTGCCTCTTACCTAAACATTTTCAATTTCCTTTGTGCATGCTAATGGTAAACAATTTTCCATCCTTGATGAGTCAGTGTTGTATGGATCTTCACATGAATATTGAATCACACATATACCCATATGGACTTCCAAACCACATACAACAATGGGAGGTACATATAGTTCTACTTCATCAATAAAATTAGCATTGATTGAAAGTCTAATTTTGTATTCTTTTGTTGCCTTTAACTTTGCATCCATATTTACCCATCCTAATGGACATGGGATTGGATGATCACGAATTTCAAACACTAGTTTCTTGACCAGCTCTACCGCAATGAGATTTAATTTTAATCATGAATCAAATAGAGCATTAATCTTTCTCTTCTTGACTTGTATATTTATGTGGAAGAGGTTAGTCATTTATTTCTCTTCATTTTGATAAAATTTGCTTAGATTCACCTCCTTCTACATTGATGTAGATAATATCTTCTCATGAACATCCAAGTTGTTTTCAACTTGGCTGCTTGAATTAGTGGACATGAAATTCTTCTTCTTCTTCTCTTTCTTTTTGTCTTCGGGATGCAACTTCCAACACTTCTCCTATCTATGTTTGTTAATATTACAATGGTTTTTTTGATCCTTGCACTAATGTATTATGGTTGTCATCTTCTTTTATTCCCCCCTTTCAACTTCTTCCCATCCTTAAAAGTTTCATGTTACTCCTTCTTATTTGATCCACTTAATTTTCCTTTCTTCAAGCCTATGTTCTCTTGGTACTGTGCCTATACACACGCCTCATCCACTGATCTGGGCTTAAAAAACATAACTTACTTCTATAGATGGTTGTGTATACCACCCAGATACTTGAAGAGTATATATGGGTTCTTTCAGGAGATACCCAACATTATGACCATCATTATAAATTTTGTGGTGTACTCCTATACACATTGCCTCTACTTTATCCTAAAGTAGTGCCATAGGATCTATTGGTCCTCTACATATCAGATAAGGTAAAATTGTGATTTCATAAGGATTTTAAAGTCATCCCATTCAGTCATTGGAGTATATTCCTCCAACCTCAAGGTCTCGGTGTGGCTTTCCCACCAAGTCAGAGCATGGCCCTCTAATTTCAGCCACACAAAAGAAATCTTATGTTCTTCCTCAATATGATGGACACTAATACACTTTCCTATTGCCACAAGCAATGATTTAGCTTCAGAGCATCAAAATCACCTTGATACAAATTAATATCAACCTTTTCTTCCATTTTGAACTAGGGATTGTGAATGATTCATGACACTCAAATTGGGTTGATATTTTTTAGGTCCTTTCTTTGGTTGGTTCTTTATTTATTCTCGATATCTTGATCTCCACTTTGATTTGTCCTATGTGTTAAAACCCCCATATTCTCCGAGTAGCCTAAGATTATTGTTCAAGGCCGACATGAGGAGATTAAAATGATGGCTTATATGTACAACTTGTGCTTCCAAGTATGAAAAAATCTCCTCTGCAGGATCAAGACGGTTATTCATAGATTTGTTGACCATGACTAGGGTTTCTTGAATTTTGGCTTAGCCACTCTAGATCCCTTAAAAATCAACACAATATACCTAAATAAACCTAATATGATACCAATATGATTTGTAAACTACCATGGATATTCCAATGGACAGTTCATCACAACAAATTTGATAAAACTATATTTAAAAATATAAATCTTACACTATTAGGGTTTTATTTCACTTTATATTTTTGGCTGTATAGATTAATATTATTTGCATATTCATGTAAATTAAAATTATTCAAGAAATAAATAACAAAAAAATAAAAACTCACAAATCATGATTTGACATAAGATATAACATGGGAAACCTTTTCAAGAGAAACCTTAGCTAGAAGGTGATGTTTCTCTCCTCTCTTTCTATGAATAGAAAATGGCTACAAGTACAAAGAAGTATGTCATGTGTTATATGGGCTAAAACAATGAACATATCTTATTTGTGTGATCTATCCCTTATCCCTCTCAACTATTTCGGTCATCTATTGAAAAAATGCACTTGAAAAGAATGAAACTCGTTTTCTTCCTAATGGCCTGGTTATAACACAACTCGACATCCTACTAGTGGTTAGGTTTAACTCCTTCAACTCTTAACCATAATTACAATATGGAATCTTCTAGAGTATTATTCATCATATGCATGTGGCTAGCCTCTTTTTCATGAATAGTAGGGGCTTACGTAGAATCTTCTCAAATTATTGTGGTGAAAATAGGAAGGTCAACTTCAGAGTGGCGTCAATTTCACATACAAACTCTAGTTGAGGCAATTCTTACGCCATTGGAAAGGCCTTTGTGTGTGTAGGTTAGGAAAATTTTCCTACACCTTTTTTTGGATCTACCATTTAACTTCTCTTGGAAGTTGTCCTTTTAACCCAATCTTCCAAAGGTCATGTTGCCCCTGTAGTTTTGGACCTCTTCTACGAAGGTACATATTCTGTCAAACTTTATTAAGCATCCAATGCTAAATCCTCTATAGAAGGTAGGAACTATTCCTCTTCCTAATCTAACATGGAAGCCTCATACAACTTCATATTCTACACATTTACAACTAACTAAATGTACATGTATGGGGCTAGACTTAGTCTATAGGTGTTATCTCCCACATTTGATCGTATCTCAAAGGGACCATACCGTAGAGCCTTGATTGTCTTACCAGGAGCCTTTAACCTCTACTTCTTTAACTCTATAACCATACTACATCTCCCACCATGAAAAAACTTATTTGTTCTGTGTTGATCATGCTTAGCCTTGTATTATTCTTATGACTTCTATAGTGTTTTCTATACTTGTGTATGGATATGTTTGGTCTTTTCTACAATTTTTTCATCCCTCAAGGCATCCCCTATAAAATCCTCCCTCTCTCCTCCCTGATTCCCATATGAAATATCCAAAGTTGAAGGCATAAAATATCCAAAACAAGTTTCAAATTGGGACTTACTAGTAGATATGTGGACTTCTCTATTATAATAGTGTTGTATATATGCAAAATTTTCATATTAGGCCTTTGATTGTTGGGATTATTATACTGGTGTGTTGTGTTTTCCATATTATATTCCCCCCCTTTCCAATTCTTATTCCCCTACTTATATGTGTCTTTTTGCTCCTTCTGCTCCGATCCATTTGATTTTTCTTTCTTCAAGCCTATGTTCTCCAGGTACTATGCTTGTACACAAACCTCATCCACCGATTTGGGCTTGAAAAAATAACTTGCTTCCGCAGATGGATATGTAGACCCCCAAAATACTTGAGGAGTACATCTGGGTTATTTGGGGAGATACATAACATTATGGCTATCTTCAAATAATGAATTCATAGAGGTGAGGAGAATTTTTAGTAGTGGAAGAATGACTTGTTATATAGAATTTTAAATCCAATGTTTCGAACTACCAAGTGAATCCATCATCAGGGATGCATCAATAGATTTAAGAAGATATTAATGAGGTATCCAAGAGCTAATCATGAGAGTATATATAAGGATTATGAAAAGTAATATGAAAAGGAATAATCCTTATATATACTCTCATGATTAGCTCTTGGATACCTCATTAATATCTTCTTAAATCTATTGACGCATCCCTGATGATGGACTCACTTGGTAGTCCGAAATGTTGGATTTAAAAATCTATATAACAAGACATTCATCCACTACTAAAAGTTATGGCTATCATTCTAATTTTCGTAGTATATTCCTATACACTCTGCCCTTGCTTCTTCCTGAAGTAGTGCCACCAGATCCTATGGTCCTCTACATAAATGATAGGGAGAAATTATGACTTTATAAGGGTTTTAAATTCCTCCCACTTAGTCACTTGAGGATCTCCCTCCAACCTCAAGGTCTCCATGTGTATTTCCCACCAAGTCAGGGCATGTCTCGCTAATTTCTGCCATACAAATTAAATCATATGTTCTTGCTCAATATGATGGACACTAAAATACACTTCTAATTACTTAAACCATTGATTTAGCTTTAGAACATCAATATAACATTGGTACAACTTGATATTAGCCTTCACATCCATTTTGAATAAGGACTATGAATGATTCATGACATTCAATCTGGTTGATTTTTTTCAAGTCCTTTCTTTGACTGGTACTCTGTTTTTTCTCGATCTCTTGATCTCCCATCTAATTTGTCCTCTGTGTTAGAACCCGCATATTCTCTAAGTATCCCAAGATTATTTTTCATGGATGACATGGGAAGATTCAAATTACGTCTTATATCTATAACTTGTGCTTCCAGCTATAACAATATCTCCTCTGCAATATCGAGAAGGTTATTCATAGATTCGTCGACTATGACTAGAATTTTCCTAATTTTGGTGTAGCCACTCTAGATCCCTTGGAAATCAGCACAATATACCCAAATAATCTTTCTATAATACCAATATGATTTATAAACTACCATATATATTTTGCTAGATAGTTCATCACAACATATTCGATAAAAGTATATTTAAAAATACGAAATCTTACACTATTATGGTTTTATTTCTCTTTATATTTTTGGATATGTAGATTATTGGTATTTTCATATGCATGCAAATTAAAATTATGTATAAAATAAATAAAAAGTCACAAACCACAATTTTACATTAGATATAAACTTGGAAACCTTTTTGGGAGAAAACCCAACTAGAAGGTAAGTTATTTTTTCTCTCTTTCTTTGAATAGAAAATGAATACGAGTACAAAGAAGTATAGCATGTGTTTTTGGGATATTACAATGCAAAAATCCTCTATTTATGCTCTATCCCTTATCCCTCTTGACTATTTTTCTCATCTATGGAACAAATTCACTTGAAAATAATGAAACCCATTTTTCCTCCTAGTGGGCTAATTATAACACAACTTGACAACCTACTAGTGGTTAGGTTTGACTACCTCAACTCTTAACCATAGTTACAATAAATTCTAGATTACTCTCCACCATAATCATGTGGGTAGCCCCTTTTTCATGAATAATGGGGGATCATGTGGCATCATCTTGAATTATGGTGGTGGAAATAGAGGCAATTCTTGCACCATTGGAAAGGTCTTTGTGTATAGAATATAAAAAAAAGTGTTTCACTAAAGTGGAAAATTTTTACCTGCAAAAAAGGTCATTTGATTCATCAAAATGCTCCCATAAGGTTTAAGACCCCAATTTTCCAAATTAGATATTGCCAGTAAAAATGACCTTGTGAGTTGATTCCTCCACTCTTTCCATTATAAAAGCATCAATATGGATGAAAAACAATATAATGATCCAATCTAAATCACGCCTCCCCATTTTGCGAGGATTTTGGCCCTCAAAATATTTTACTGAATGAGGTGAGAACTCTTTTCCTCCACCTTTTCTTGTGTCTACCATTTAACTTTTCCTAGAAGTTGTCCTTTCAACCTAATCTTCCAAAGGTCGTGTTGCCCATGTCTTGTTGTTATGACCTCTTGTACAAAACTATATCTTTTGTCAACTTTTCCTGAGCATCTGGTGCCAAATTATCTATAGAAGGTAGCATGTGTTCCTCTTCTTGATCTAACATGGAAGGATCATGTAGATTTAGATTCTCCACATTTACAACTATGTAAATGTGCATGTATGTGTGTAGAACAAGTATATAAGAGTTATCTCCTAAATTTTCTAGTATCTTAAAGGTACAATACCATAGAGCCTTTATTTTCTTACCAAGAGCATGTAGCCTCTCCTTATTCAACTATAACCATACTATGCCTCCCACCTTGAACAAATTCTCTGTTATGTGTTGATCATGTTTGACCTTGTATTTTTCTTGTGACTTCTACAGTGTCTTATGTGCCTATATATGGATTTGACTAATATTTTCTACAATTTTCTTAGCCCTCAAGTCATCCCCTGTAATATCCTCCCTCACTCCTTGCTTCCCATATGAAATATCCAAAGGTGAATGTGCAAAATATTCAAAACAATTTTCAAATGGAGACCTACTTGTAGAAGTTTAGATTTCTCTATTATAAGAGTGTTGTATCTATGCCATATTTTCATCCCAGGTCTTTAGATGCTTCTTATTTTAACCCCTCATAAGCTACAACAAAGTCCTATTGACTACTCCTATTTTCCCATCTTTCCGAGGATGGAATGTTTTAGACCTCTTCAAATTCATTTCCATATTCTCCTATAATGTAGTATAAAAAGTATTGATAAATATCATGTCCTTCTCTGAAACAATGCTCCTTGGTATCCCAAAGTGCACCCAAACTTGTACAAAGAACAAGTTTGTTGATTATTTCCTGTTGATGGTCTTTTTACAGGGCATCATAACACACATCATACTAAACTTGTCAACTACTAGAATAGGTAGTCATGTCCCTTCTTATTTGTTGGTAAATCTTCCACAAAGTCCATGGAAATGATTTTCCAAGGACAAGTGGGTATATGTAAGTGATGATATTGAACTTGTTTCTTATTACTAGGTTTTATGGTTCAACAAATAATGCATCCTTTTATGAACTTATTTACCCCTTTTTTGCATCTTGGGCCAATACAAATACCTGTACAAGTTGGCCACAATCTTCCCTACACCAAAATTCCCTTGAACCTTGGAGGTATGTGCCTTTTTTTATCAACTGCAAACACTCACCTTTAGGAACACATAACTTATCAAACCTATAGAGTAACATGTCTCAACTATGGTAAACACATAACTTATCCAACCTATATAGTAACCAATGTTGGAGATGGTAGTCAATGGTGCTATCACCATCATGCATATCACTCTAACTCTGCAAATGTTGAAACATGTCCTTGAAGTACTTGTTCTTTGAATATGCCTCTTTGTTTGTATCATGGATGAATGGATCCATGTGAATCAAAGTTTCCAAAGCTATGATATTTGGTGAGGGTGGCCTTGAAAGCATGTCATCTAACCTGTTTGTGCTTCCCTTCTTATACTTGATCACTAAATGAAATTGTTGTAGAAACCCCATCCACTTGTAATGGCTAGTCTATTGTAGCTTACTTAGAACTTAGTGTATTGGCTAGTTATCTATGTAGATTATTGTCTCCTTTCCCATCCAATAATGTTTCCACTTCTTCAAAACTTGCACCAAGGCATAAATCTCCTTGTCATAGTTAGGGTATTTAAGAACTACCCCATGAAATACTTCAAAATGACAACATATAGGCCTTCTTCCCTACATCAAAACCACTCTAATAGAATACCCTCTCTATTTTTCTCCACTTCAAAGGGATACTGCAAGTTCACTAATTCCAGAATTGGTGCTTAACTTATCTTGTTCTTTAACTCCTAAAATGCCCTTTGTTGATACTTTCCCTACTGGAAACAATTTCCACTTGTTTTTATGGCATAGAGTGGTGTTGATTTCACTAAAAATGAGGCTATGAATTTCTTCAGATACTATGTTTCCCCAATGAAACCTTGAAATGAAAAAATATTAGTAGGCATTGGCAAATTCGTGATGGACTTCATCTCTATCTAGCTTCAACTCTACTCCACCTATCACATACCCCAAATACACCAAATACTGTTGTGCAAACTCACACTTCTTGAGATTTACTAGCAGCTGGTGCTTCTTTATTGTCCCCAACACCTACGTCAAATGTGAGATGTGCTGCTCTAAGGTGGCACTGTATACGAATATATCATCCAAATAGACAATAACAAAACAATATATAAAAGGGTGCAATACATCATTCACTAACCTCATAAATATAGATAGTGCATTGCATAGGCCAAAAATATCATGACTAACCACTCATTCAAACCCTACTTGGTTTCGAAGGTAGTCTTCCAGATATCTTCTTCTCTGACTCGAACCTAGTGATATCTAAACATTAAGTCCATCTTAGTGAGGTATTTCATTTACTGAAATTGATCCAAATAATTATTTATCCTGGGAAGGGGGTACCTATTCTTGAGCATAATTTTATTCAACAGCCTATAATCAATACACATCTACCAAGTCCCATCCTTCTTTTGTACAATGATGATTGGTGACACACATGGTGATGTACTTGGTCGAATTACACATTGCTCCAGTAATTGCTACAATTATTTCCTCACCTCACTTGCTTCTATGATAGTATACCTGTACAACCCAATGTTTGGCAATCGAGGGGTTTAACAATAGCTGGATTTCATGATCCACTTCCCTCTTAGGTGGTGACCCTTGATGAGTCAATATTGTTTTGTCTTTGCATAAAATTGCATCACACATATGCATGTGTTGGCATTATGGCACAGGTTTGGTGCTATGGTACAGGTGTTGTCCTTAATGGCAACTCACTCTGGTGACAGATCACAGTTCAGGCACTCAAAAAGAAGAAAAAGATATATACGCAGTTTCACCTTGACAAAGCCGCATATACACGCCAGTTAGACATTCCGAAGTCACGTATGCGTATACATGCACTTTCACGCAAGAAAAAGCTCGTACATGTGGGAGAACTTATTTTTGGTCCGTGGTATTTAGTCCTTGGTATTTGGACCTATGGTTTTTGGGCCATGGTATCTCATCAGAAGTGTTGATCCCAAGTATTGAGTCCATGGTATTTATTTGTTATGGTTTAGGACCGTGGTATTGTGAAATGCCTAAGACTATAAAAGAGGAAGGAGATCATTTGGCAAAAAATAATCTGAATGAATTGAATATCTAATAAAGTGCTAGATCTGGAATACTGGGGATTAGGTTATGGTGTAGATCTGGATCTAAATGAAGGAGGAACCTGAGCATAAGGAGAAGGATAAGTTCTATTGAAGGTTCAAAATCTTAAGGCTTTAATAATAGTATCTTTGAATGATTTTGATCTGTTATATGTGGCGCATGCTTGATCTATAAATCTTGTAACCTGGGTTAACTAATGTCTAAATGATTGGAAGAGTGAATTATCCTTTATAGATCTATACGTAGGTTCAGTGAAGCGAACGAGCATATACACGCTAGTTCTGTGACTAAAGATAGCGTATACACAGGTTGTTCCAAACACAAAAGTGTATAAATGCAGGTTTCTGGTTATTATAGTAGCATACGTCTCTTAAATTGTGTTCTAGCTGCTTCTGTTTATTACTGCAGTGTTTCAGGTTTAGAATTTGGTGTGTGGTTACTGTCACTGTGTTTTGGGTACAACTGTCAGAGAAGAGTCTATTTGATTTAGTGTTAATTGGTGAAAAGGAGATTGTTTGATGATTGATTGATGTTCATGGATCCAGTCTGAAAATTTATGAAACGTGGTCCCTGGAAGCAAAGAGAAGGTTGTAGCCTTCTGCAGGTAGTAGCCTGCGTACTAGTATCCCAACTAGTACACGAGCTAAGGGGGTTGTAGCTCCCTTCTAAGAAAAGCTGGAGAACGAGAGAGGGTTGTAGCTCTCTGCAGGTAGTAGCCTGCATACTCGTAAAGGACTGCACCAGTACAGAAACATTGTAAAAAGAAGTTTCTAAATAAAGGAAGATAGAGATTAATTGCAACAGGTGGTTTTCACCCACATTGGGTTTCCACCTTTTATCTTGTGTTCTTGTGTGTGATTGTCTTCTGCTCTGTTTTACTATTTCTAGTTATTGTTTATTTGATTTTGATACATAGATTAATGATCAACATCTGTAAGATAAATTGAATTATAAGTTTGCATGGTATACATGGGTTTCCTTATCTGTATTTGCGTATATATGCGGTTTTCACTAATTGAAGTAGCGTATATGATCTGGGTTTGAAAAAGAAATTAATTGACTTGATAATACTTATTCACGCCCCCCCTCTCAGTATTATTTCCAACAATTGGTATCAGAGCAAGTCCTTCAGAAGAATCTTGATCGCTTGAAGGAAGATCTATCATCATGAGAAACTACGAGAGAGAAGCATCAATTAGGCCACCAATTTTTGATAGGACCAACTTTGTCTATTGGAAGGTAAGAGTTACAACCTATCTTCAATATCTTGGTATAGAAGTCTGGGATATCATAGATACAGGGTACACTTTTCCATCATCAACTCCTACAGATCCGGCTGAGAAGAAGCAGTTTGAAACAAATGCAAAGGCTGTCAATACTCTATTAGGATGTCTATCTCAATCAGAATTCGTCAAGATTATGCAGTATAAAACCGCAAAATAAATATGGGACAAGATCGTTCTCAACTATGAAGGAGATGAATAGGTAAAATGAGAAAAACTTCAAACCCTCAGAATTCAGTATGAAAATCTCAGAATGTACAATGATGAAAGTGTGGCTAACTATTTCCTATGCATAGATGAGATTGTTAATTATATGAAAAATTTGGGTGAAGAAATAAAAGAGGCTGTTGCGGTTGAAAATTTTTGAGATCTTTGTCTTCTAAGTTTGAATCAAAAGTTTCTGCAATAGAAGAAAAGGAGAATCTACAGAAAATTACCATGTCGCAGCTACACGAAATTCTAGCCGCTTATGAAATGAGGAAAGGGGGACCATCAGACAGAAGAGAAGCCGCATTCAAGGCCTCAGGATAAGGAGATTCCTATGACTCAGGACATATGTTAGAAGAAGAGGAAGAATCAAATTTTGTCAAGAACCTTCAACGGGGTGCTGGAAGATTCAGAGGTAAGTTACCTTTCAAATGTTTTGCTTGTGGAAGACTCAGTCACTATGCTGCCAAGTGTCCTCATAAATGTAAGCTTGATAAAGGTAAGGAACCTGTTAGATGGAACAAGAAACAGAATGTAAATAAGAAAAACTATTACACTCATGAAGACAGTGATGGATTTTCAAATAGTGATGAAGATGAACAAGGTAATAATTATAGACTTTTAATGGCTTTTGAAGATGATGATTTCATCGATGCTATAGATGAAGAAGGTCTTTATGAAAAATATGATTATTGATACTCTGTAATTCCAACTGGCTGAAAGTGAAAAACATCATGAAAAGTTAGAATGTGAAATTGTGGGACTTAGAAAAGAGATTGAGAAAAATAAATCTCTTAATCTTAGATTTGTTAAAGGATTTGAAACATTAGATGAGATTATCAAATTGCAGTGTTCTCCACTAATCAAGACAGGTTTGGGATATAATGAAGAAGCAACTCAAGCGCAGAAACCATCCACCTCCAACAGTTATCTTGATGTAGCAAGGAGAAGTGAGAAAAGGCTCAATGGAGATCACCAGGTAAATCAGGGTCAATTTACCTCAAGAGTGAACAAAGACTACCAGGAAAATTAGGGGCAATCTTCTTTAAGGATGAACAGAAGCTACAACCAGCCATAGGTAAAACCTTCTCAATTTTCCTCAAGAATGGATGTCAATAGAAACTACAATCACTTGGTAGAGTTGATAATCGAAAGAATTTCTTCAATGGCCAATGTTTCTCGTGTCATAACTTTGGTCACAAAGCAACTCAATGTGTAGCCTATAAGACAATCATGACTATAGAAGCTCAAAAAAAAAGAAGTATGACTGGGATCATGAAAAGAACCTTCAATAACTTTTCTACTCTTGAAAATAAAACAGAATGTTCTATTTGTAACAACTTCAGTCATGAAGATTCTAAATGCAGGAGCAGGTTTCAGCAGACAACTCAGAAGGAACAAGCCTCAAGTGCCAAAACATGGAGAATGAAGGAATCACAACCAGAAAGATGTGGGATAGCCTTATATGCAGAAGGACAGGAAAATCAATGGTACATCGACAGTGGATGTTTGAAACATATGACAGGTGATAAAGAAAAACTTCAATCATATAGTGCCTTAGAAAAGGAAAAGAAGGTCTCATTTGGAAATGACACCCTTGCACTCATAAAAGGTAAAGGTTATGTTCAGTTGAAAGAAAAGGTCAAAGCTAGAAATGTTATGTATGTTGATGGCTTGAAGCATAATCTATTGAGTTTCAGTCAGATGTGCAATCAAGGAACTGAGGTAATATTTCGATCAAATGGATGTAGTGTTCATGATCTTGATACAGGAAAAACAATGATCAAAGGCATAAGAACTCCAAATAATTGATACATATTCAAAGAAGGACAACAACAATGCTATCTGAGCAAGAATGATGAACACTGGCTATGGCACCGGAGGTTGGGGCATCTAAGCTTCTCACAGATAAGGAAAGCATGCAAATACCAGGCAGTTTGTGGTCTTCCAGACATCAGAATTCCAGACAATACAATATGCAAATCATGTCAGTTTGGTAAGAAAACCAAAACTAACTTCCCTGAGAAGGAAGGATCAGCTAGTAGGCCACTTGAACTTGTCCACACTGATGTATGTGGTCCATCTAGGAAAAGGTCACTTTGGGGAGAAGAATAATTTATATTATTCATTGATGATTTTTCCAGGATGTGTTGGATAGGACTTATGAAGCACAAAGACGAAGCCTTCGAAAAATTCAAATCTCTCAAAGCCTTGGTTGAAAACGAATCAGATCACAAAATTAAGTGCCTTGGGTCTAATAGAGGTGGGGAGTTTACCTCAAATGAATTTTTTTATTTTTGTGAAGAACATGGAATAAGAAGGGAATTCTCTATAGCCAAGACTCCTAAGCAAAATGGAGTAGTGGAAAGGATGAACAGAATGGTTCAACAAATGGCTCGTGCTATGCTTGATGAGTTTGCAACTCCCACAACTTTCTGGGGTGAAGCTGCATTTGCTGCAGTTGTTATTCTCAACAAAACAAACTTCCGGGTGAATAGCACTCAAACCCCTCATGAGCTCTGGTATGGTGAGACTCCTTCGGTAAAATATTTGAAAATTTTTGAAAGCAAATGCTATATGAAAAATACTGATGAACATCTTGGCAAGTTTGAACCTAGAGTAGATGAAGGAATTCTCCTTGGTTACTCTCTCCACAACAAAGCTTACAAGTGTTATAATAAAAGGCTTGGAAAAATTGTTGAAAGTATTGATGTA